>VDFB02383492.1:0-113245 GCA_007258455.2 Sequoia sempervirens | reverse complement strand
CTCACATGTGCAGGAATCAATGCTTGACTCTACATAGCATTGATTTGATTTTGCAAGGATGCAACTTGATCATTTATTCATGCTCTCAAGCAAGCCTTCTCAGATGCGATAGGTGTTGGATGTGGCATATTAGGTGGAGGGGGAGGTGGAGGTGGATGGGGGGGAGGTGGATGTGGCTGTGGATGAGGTGGTGGATTGACATATCAATAATGTTAAAATCATCCATGGATATGCTCGGGAGTATAAATGTGCACTTGCATTAAATCATACAAAATAGTCCATGTGCATACATATATTAAGATCATATATTTAATTGAATATGATGAGCAACATATATATTAAGATCATATATTTAATTGAAATGCACATATATATACATTGATTGTTCAACTCAAGAGCATGTCCATACAAAATTCAAAATTAAATGTATGTACATGTACATTTAAAATAAAAAATATGATGCATAATTTGCATGTGTACAAATCATTAAACTAAACTATGTACATACAAACAAATTTCAAAATTTAAGAACTATATATGCAAATTTTTAATACATGCACATACATACTAAACAATAAACTTGAAATATTCACAAAAGCTCATTTTATGTCTAACACACACGTGCACACACATATATATTACAATTTTTCAGCAGGAGAAATCATGATCTAGTAGATAGTCATAAAATATATACTATTATATACTATTCATTATAAGTTCATAAATTCCACCAAATTCATAAATCCATGTCACTAAAAATATCCATCCAGAACCAAAATCATAAATTCATGTCACTAAAATATCTATTTGGAGCCAAATTTATAAATTCATCACACCAAATATCCATCGTTCACCAAATTTATAAATTCATAACTATTTTAGATCATTGTTTTAATTTATAAACTATTATGGCTCTCTACCGCATAGATCTTCATTTCTTTGTGTTTTCCTTTTCAAAATTAGGAGTTCTCCTCTCCTCTAGCCATTGTTGATGCTCATCTAAGATCCCATCCATAGCCTTGACAGCATCAACAAGGTTTTGCATCCTAGATGCAAACATCCTCACAGAAGGTGCGACACATTCTTCATTTTGAATAATGTTGATTTGATCTTGGATGGTTCTAGCAAAAGCATTGATTTGTGCTTGCAAACGAGCATGTTCATTTATTTCAGGTGGTGGAGGTGGGGGGTTATGAGGTGGAGTGGGTGGAGGTGGAGGTGAAGGTGTTGGAGATGGATGCATGGAGGTGGATTGTGAATATTATTGAATGGATCCATGTGATCTTAAGATATGAGTGAACCTCGGTATTAGATTTTGTAATTTCAAAGGATGTGATACATGTTTAGAAATACCTTTGAAACTGATTCAATATAAATGGCCTTAACAATTGAATACAAATGATAAAATTATATGTAAGCCTCATTTATATGTCTAAGGCATGTTACTTGAATGAAAATACAATAACTATTGATATTGTATAATCTTCGGTGATCTTATTATTGTTAAATTTATCGGGCCTTGGGAAACTTTGATCACCAAATTTGAAGAACTTCTTTGATCCCCTTAAGAAATTGAATTATGATTTAGGGTGACAGGATGGCTTAAGGGGATTTACGTCTAGTGAGGTCTTAGGAGAAAATGGCATGGTTCAAGTGAATAAAATTTGGTGAAGTTGCCCAAGGCAACCAAATTTCATTAAGAGCCTTTAAAGAAAAAATGATGGCTTTAGGGTTTAGGGTTTAGGATAATAGGATAGCTTAAGGGGATCTACATGTAGTAAGATCCTAGGAAAAAATTACATGGCATAAGGGAATGATATTTGGTGGAGTTGCCTAAGGCAACCAAATTTCATTAAGAGCCTAAGAAAAAATGATGGCTTTAAGATTTAGGGTTTAGACTTTAGAGTTTAGGGTTTAGGGTAATAGGATAACTTAAGGGGATATATGTAGTAAGATCCTAGGAAAAATTTACATGGCATAAGGGAATGAAAATTGGTGGAGTTACCTAAGGCAACCAAATTTCATTAAGAGCCTAAGAAAAAATGATGGCTTTAGGGTTTAGGGTTTAGAATTTAGAGTTTAGGGTTTAGGGTAATATGATAACTTAAGGGGATATATGTAGTAAGATCCTAGGACAAAATTACATGGCATAAGGGAATGAAATTTTGTGGATTTTCCTAAGACAACCAAATTTCACTTTAAGATCCTGGGTAGGACAAAATGAATGGTTTAGTGTTTAGGTTTAGAATTTAGAGTTCAGGGTTTAGGGTTTAGAATTTTGAATATATAATGAACTTGCAAGTTAGTGAAGAACATTTTCTTGTGGAATAGTTGATTGAGATCTACTCTTGTTTCAACTGACCAACCTAGATCATAAAATCTCATTCATGTTATAATCTTGCACGATCTTATTATTGTTAAATTTGGTTGCCTTGGGCAACTTCACCAAATTTTAAGAACTTCTTTGATCCCCTTAAGAAATTTGTCATATTGGGACCCCTTAAGAAATTGATTTATAATTTAGGGTGATAAGATGGCTTAAGGGGATCTAGATGTCTAGTGAGGTCCAAATCTAGTCATACTATAGCCTCATTGGTTCCATCTAGCTCTGGGTCAAAAATGTTTACCCCTCTAATAAAAAAAAGTATCATGTTAAAAATGAATCAATCTATACATATCACAAAAATAACAATAATCTTAAATGTAACCCATACTCTAACCATAATAGAATGCTAAATAATCCCCACCCCTAACCATATCCTAATTGAATTGTAAACCTAATTGAAACTAATTAAATTATAACCTTTACCTAATCTTTAAATGTATTCCTATATTATATTATATTAAATTATATTATATTTAAATTAATTTATATTTGTATTATAATTATATTAATATTTATTATATATTCCTAATTGTAACCTAATTATTTACATCAAACCCAATTGAATCTTAAGCCTAACTCTCATTAAAACCCCAAGTAAATTGTAACATTACCTATCCTTAATTGTAATCTTATATTATATTTTATGATATTAAATATTTATATTATTTTAATATATTATATTAAATATTTATATTATTTATTTATATTATATTAAATATTTATATTATTTTAATATATTATATTAAATATAATATATTAAATAATATAAATATTTAATTATATTTCTTTTATATGAATCATCCTCCTCTATTCTAAATTAAATAATAGCATGTAGTTCTCCAACCTATCATCATGTACCTCCTCCCTTTCCCATGTAATAGGTGTACCTTGTAGCAATGGTTCCATCTTGGTCTCTTTATTGATGCATTTCTATCCTTCCAAATAAATCGATATAGTATCAAAATATAGGTAATTTTATGGTTAAATTGAATCTCTCTTAATTGCTAAAGAATCCATTATGATTGAGGATGGGTGGATTATTATCTAGGATCACATCTTTAAAATCCTATAGAGGTCATGTGGTATGTGTTTCTTAATACATATATTCCCCATACAAACCTCTTTCCATGTATTATCAACTCTCCATATAATAGACACCTTTACTAGATTTAAATTTCATATGATATATATGTACCCAAGTGTTTCCAATTGGAATTGCTATAATTATACTTTTATGGCATCTCTAGATATTCAAAATAGTTTTCATAAATCTACCAAATAGACCTGATTCTGACATTGAACCTACATAATTTTAGGTATGTCCAATGAAAGAAACTTTACCCATAGCACTCTCACTCACGCTCTCAATTTTCTTCCAATGATTTAGAACCCTAATGATCATGTCTAATTGTCATAGAGAGTGATCATCCACTCTTCATAAACTTGTAGAAACCAAAAGGTTTTATATTATGTGTTCAAATAAGTGAAAACATTACAAAAATCTCTACTAAATGGTGACAATAGAGGGTTTTTTAAGGCAACCAAATTTCATTTTAAGGTCCTAAGACAAAATTCAAATGCTTTAGTGTTGAGGGTTTAGATTTTACAATTTAGGGTCTAGGGTTTAGCAAACTTGGGGTGAAGTTTGGGTGGCCCTTGGCATAATTTAGACTGGCAAGTTAGTGCCAATTGGAATCGATTGTACGCAGCAGATTGATTTACAATTTGCTAACTAAATTTGCAAACAAACATCAAAGATAAAATTTATGAATTTTTAACTATTCTTTAACATATTGTTTTCTAATCTAATTATAATTTAACATTGAAACTAAAGTTTAATATATATCATTTTTTCCATACAATGCAAATAAAATTTAAAACATTTAAGCAATGCAAATGAATTTTTTTGAGCTGAAATTACCTAATTTTCAAAATCAAAATGATTTGTTCGATTTCAATTTAGGGTTTTAACAATTTTTTGGTTCCAATTCAATTTAGGGTTTCAATTTCTAAGCAATTAGGGTTTTTAATGCAATTTTTTTGTTTCAATTCAAACTAGGGTTTTCAAATTCATTTTTTTTCATTTGATTTGAATTCAGGGTTTCAAAAAGCTTGATTTGGATTTGTAAATGCAATGTTTTTATTTCATTTTGATTTCTAGGGTTTTGAAATGCAAATTTTTTGTTTTGTTTCAATTAGGGTTTTCAAATTCAATTTTTTTGGTTTAATCGAACAATTTAGGTTTCAAAAGTTAAATTTTGTTTGTAAAACACAATTCACGGTTCATTTTTTTATTTTTATTAAAAAACTTCAGGTTTCATTGCATTTTTTCGTCTATTTTTAGAATTATTCATTTCTACTATAACAATTAAAAAAATGCTCAAAACGTAAAATATATTAAAAAAAACATGCTAAATTCACTTATTTTCTTCAAAATTTCAATTCAAAATAGAAAAATGCAAAACAATGGGATGTAGGCGGGTACCTGTAGCTAATTGTGGGGATCGTGTCGCTAGTACTTGGGGTCCTGTCCGCTGTGCAGTGAACTCTATTTTAAAAAAAAAAAATAGCAATATAAAACGAGATCCCTATTTCTACCAAACGGGATCCCGATTTGTAGAAATCGAGATCCCGATTTGTAGAAATCGGGATCCCGTTTCGTAGTAATCGGGATCCCGTTTCGTGGCAATCGAGATCCCGTGCCTTTTCCATTGGTTCGGGATCCTATGGGAAACGGGATCCTGATTTTTAAAAAGTGGGATCCCGTTCCGTGTCAGGCTCAGGATCCCAAAGTTGAACAGGATCCTGATTTTTAAAAATCGGGATCTCGTTTATTAAAATCGAGATCCCATTTCCTCAAAGCTGATTTCAATTTTTTGGTTAAGGAAAAAACTTCCACGTTTCATGGACTCAACTTTGTGCGCTTACCCATTATTCTCATTTGAACATTAGACTAGATGGATTGATTTTTCCTCTACATACTATCTATAGAAAGATATTATATTTTTGGAGCTAACCTTTTGCAGGTCTATTAATCAATCAAGACATCCATCAATCAACATTTGACGCAACTTGTGGTGTGACATCAATTCATCAAGGATTTCACTTCAAGGTAACATTGTCATTTATAATTTATCATTTTAGTCAATTATTGTTGTTTTGGGCTTTGCCCACCCTAGGGTATGCCATGTTGACCATCATCAATCATTGTACACAGAGATAGAAATACTAAAATGAGGTTTGACTTAGGCAAGGGCCTATATAGTACAAAATTCCCCCCTCCTTTCATGTGTGCAAATCAGATATGAAAGTTCCATCAATTGAAAGTCATAAGAAATGTAGAGTATACTATAACTCACATCTCAGAGTTTTTAGATCCAAAAAATAAGCATCTTGGTCTAGGGCGCCCAACTACTCTATCCTCCTAATTCAGCCTTAGACTTACAACATAGGTTCCTCTCTATCTCCAATTCTCAGATCTAAAGTTGTTGTGTGGTTTTCCATTTTTTTCATTTGTGTAATAAAATATCATTTCAAATCTAGGGTTACATGTCAAATAGGCTTATTAAAACACACATCAAATTTATCATCCTCACAACTCAAAAAGAGACACAAGGCCCTAAGAGATTGGCTCTCCATTATGGTAGCAAGCTAATTATCGACCTTAGTTGGTCTTGTGTCCAAATTTGATGTTGAGTGAAAAGAGGTCAATCTTAGTTGGATCTAGGATCAATTTTCCTACATCACATTTTGGTGAACCCAACATATCTTACACTTGCAATTTTTTCATTTTCATTAGCATAAATTCTAAAAATTATTGCAAAAATATAGATGTTTTGAAGATCTTATTATTATTTTGCATTTATTTCATTTATCAAAAATATGCATTTGCATTCTTTATCATTATACATCAAAGGAAAAACTGCAAATAATTTGAATTGAATTGCATAATTTTAGATTTTTTTTTCCTTCTTTAGGGCTTAGATCTGAGTTAAATCAATTGGAAATTTGAATACAATATTAGGTTGTCATAATTTGTCAAAATTTCATGTATATTTTGTTGAAAAACATCAAAAAGTGAAGAATTACATATCATTTTTCATTTCAAAAGATTAAAAAAAAAAAAAATTACAATTTTTAGGAAAAATTTAGTTAATTACAACACTTTAAATTATGAAAATAATCATAAACAATTTGCACTAACTTAAAAATACAAAATTTTATGCATTCTTATGTGCTTCATATAGAAAAGTTAGGTTTTCATGCATTTTCAAAAATCTATGTGCATCTAGACCTAAACCTCTATAACTATAGTTTTTTAGACGCTTGTTCTTAGCTTAAATTTTTTTAAACATCAAAATTCAACTCTCTAGACTAGGGTACCCACCACCCCTATCTAGTCAATTTGAGCCTAAATAATATGTGTAGAACCTTGCATGTGGTCTTTGCTTAGATTTGGTTTCAGCTTCTAAAAAATAGTCCTACAACTATCTGATTTTGTTGTGCATAACAAGTTTGATCAATAGGACATAGTATAATGTTTTCCCTACAAAATCTTGTTTAATTAGAATGGATATCTTATTTTCAAACTTTATTAATAATTTTTTAAAAAAAATATTACAAGCATGTGAAAGTGAGTTTCTCTCTCCTTTCTTGTTATTTTTCTTTGATCCCTCTCCCAACATATCTCCTATTTGTGAGGGTATTTTGGTCCAAGAGGATACAATCATTGACAATCATGAGAATCATGTTTCTTCTTCTCCAAATATCTCTCCTACCTATGAGGGTATCTTGGTGCAAGAGGATCCAATCATTGATAATCATGTTTATCTCTCTCCCAATACCTCTCCTACTTGGGAAGATATCATGGGGCAAGAGGATTTGATCATTGATACATTTCTTTAGAAGATAGTAACGTGGCTTGCATAGATGAAGATTCAAAATTGACATTAGGTCATCCATCAATAGAAGATTGTCAACAAGTAGTTAGCTTAGTTGAAGTTATAAGGCCACAATTGATTGTTGGATCTCCTCTCATTTTTAGACCTCCCTCTAAACCTCCTCTCATTATCAGATCTCCAAAACTTCATGCCCATATCCTAGAATTTGTAAAATAGCTCACTCAAAGTAATCATGTGTGCCAAGATGTGTTGCATTCATCTAGTTATCACACAGTTGCTCACATGTATAACACTAGAAATAATTTAAGCAACCAAAAAAATACCAACCTCTATTACATTTCCTCAACCATATCTTCCTCCCCTACCTAGCATTCCTCAATGTAGTGGTAAAGAATATGATCTTGTTGAGAAACTTTGTAATAATCCAACCAAGTCCCTTGGCAACATGAGCATGTGGGATAAGTACAAGTTGTACAATTATGCATTGCACTGTTGTCATTGATGTCAACATTGTGATCTAGTATAAAGACCATTATGAAGATTAGTTTGTATAGTTTGGGAATTTTTGGAGATAGTAATCAAGTGGATATTTGCAAGAAGGTTTGATCTAGTGAAGATAGGTGAAACATAAATCGACTAAGTGTCAATATAGTTATTTCGGTATACATGACATTCAGCTTTTAGGTCTACATTGGTCAGCTGTAGAAGATATTGCTCTATGGTTTTGGGGTAATTTTGATGGTTTCACATTGTATTGGCTCTTGGTGTTGAAGTTATGAGTGGTCCAGTGTATCAACCTGCTAGTAACAAATGTTTTCCAGTTTAGTGCATATAATTTGGTGAATATGCACTTCTCTATGGATTGGAATATTGCTTTGCAATTTTGTGGAGATGTTGAAAGGTGTTAGTAGAGTGTGTATTCCAAATGGAAAAGAGATTGGAGGTCCGCATGTCTGAATGTGGGAGTATAATGGGTAAATTTTAATATTAGGTCATTACCAATGTTGACCTAATGAGTTTTGTATTTTGTAGAGATTGAATAAGGGTTGATCCATTATGTAGGAGTTATTTTGGGTCCATGTCGAGCTATTTCAAATTGTTATGATTTTTTGAATCTTGGTGCAAAGAGTGTATGTATGTATGTTGAGTTGACAAGTTATTTTTTATATATGCATCCAATTAGGTTGGCCTAATTGATGTTGTAGATGTTTTTAGATAAAGTGGATATATATGTAAATTTTATTCTTGTTTTGGAGGGTCTGTATATATGATGAATATTAATTGATGTGAGTTTTGCGAATATAAGGTGAATGTAGAGAAGAGTAGAGTACTAATTCATATTAGTATGAAGTGTAAGAAGTTAGTGTATTGAGCTTCAATGGAACTATAATTCATGCATATGTTAGATGCAATTGTAACAGTTCAAGTATAGGTTGTGTGTCACAATCTCTTCTATCTTTTCTTTTATCAAAGGGCAATCAGTCCACTAGGATAGTGATTTCACCTGCAATGAGGACTTATATAATATACTATAACCAGTTATAATATATTGTGAGCTAATCCTCACAATGGTTTATCCCATTTTAGGTTTACTATGTAAAAATTTGTTCATGTGTTATGTGATTTTGTTGGTTGTTTTCATGCTTTCACTCATTACTATAAGTTGAATATACTATGAGGATTGAATTCTTAAATGTTTAAGTGGTTTAAAAGAATATTGATTCACCCCATCTCAGCATTTTGAGTGTTCAACAAATTTCACCTACATACCAATGGATGCTCCAAGAGGCTTTGCACAATATTTATGTATCAACTTTTGTCAAGCTGAATGATGTAGCTACCATGTTTGATTGTATGTTGATGCAAGAAAATCTAGGTGCACGGGCAATCCTACATACCAAAAAAATTATTTTATTTTTTCTCCTTTGATTTTTAAATTTTTGGTTGTGTCTTGTAGGCATCATCCAATTTTTAATTCATTTTTTCTCCTATTCTTATTTCAATAAACCATTTTTTTCATGGCTAAGAATTTGAAGTACACTTTAGATTTTTAGTGTTGGAAATTATTTTTAAATGCAATTTTTATGCCAACACTAACTCCTATGCCTAGGATATAGGAGGATAATTTAGGCATCATGTAACCCCTCATGAAATTCAAAATATTCATTGATTAAAGAGGAGATGGAATATGGACGCTAGGAGGAGGTAGTGGGGTTGAAGTGGTAAAAGTCAAATTTGGCAAAGAATTTAAAGTTCTTGGAAAATAATTGAATGGAGGGGAATATGGAAATTCCAAAGATGGGGAAATTAAATAAGTTGCAGTTGAAGGAAGAGAATTGGACACAGAGTAGGAGAGAAAAGGAACAGGAAGAAAATGATGAAAAACTCAACGAAATGAAGGGAAAATCACCTGTGAAGCTGGTTGGGGGAACAAAGAGGGTTGAGTCAGAGTATTTTGGATACTTTCACTATATTATGTGTTTATTTGAAGCCATTGGAATCAAAATTTAGGTTGTTGATTAGAGAAGTTTTCCTATAGTAATCTTTTGGCATGTTTTTTTTTCAATTCAAAGTTGTTTTTTGGTACATAAATAATATATTATATTAATATTCAAAAAAGATTTACAATCACCATTATAGACACCATGTATCAATATGCTATCATGGCAAGGCATTCTATCAAAGGAACCATCCCACACCACAAAAAACTTGACCAACTAGCCTGTAAGAAATGTAAACTACAGAAACCCCAAAACATGATGTTAAAATTTTGCATTTACACCACTCTAACCAAAAACCTATAGGGGTCATGCCACCACCACCTACCACACATGACTGCAAAAAAGACTTCGCACCATAGGAAGCCACCACCATCCACCGTCACGTAAACAAAAAGAGGCCAAAAACCAAAAGGGGAATGATCACACTAGTTCACTCATCCAATTCCATGCCTTCCACCACTAAATATTCACAAAAGTTCCATCACCAATACACTCTGCTAGCTAGTTCAAGATACAGGTGATGTTTTAAGAAGATGAGGCCACACCTAGCTCGATTCTTGTGCACTTGCACTGCTTCCCTTTTTATGTCCAAGAGGAACGAATATCATCTCACTAAAAACCCGGGTAGAAGTGCTCTATGCATATATTTTCAATTCGAAGTTGTTATTGTAGGTTTCATGAAACTATTAACAAAATCAGATTTGTTCCTAAATATTATTCATCTTTTTTTCTAGTAAATCTTTAGTATTGAACTCTCAATGGTTGCAATTATTTTTTATGAATTTGGTTTCCTTGTTGAAAGTGAGAAACTATGGGTTTTCTAAGTTTTAAACTATGAAATTAGAGGGGTGTTGTTGGGAGAAAAATGATGATAAATTTATCTTCCTATAGATGAATATGGGGGATAAATCATATTCCAAGTTTTTAGTAGAAAAGGATTACATTTTGTGGGTTAAAATAATTTACAAAAGAAGGTCTATCATGAGTTTTGAGTGCAATTCCAGAGTTGTATGAAACTAAATTGTGGGGTTACTTTATCAATCCCTTAATTTTGGAGTCTTGGCTATTCTTCTTATATTATATGGTATTAGAGCCAGTATTCCTAAGTGTGTAAATAAAGCACTCAACGTGAAGTAGTCTGGCACTCGGATCTATGGGAGTAGTGTGTGAGAATTATTAGGATTAGGTGTTGTACACCTTGTATAAATCTTATAATGTTTAATTTTTTATTATGTGTGTGGTGCACCTAGGGGTACCTAGATGGATGCGCATCACTAGGATTTATAATGTTGGGGACACTTTATGTTGTATGTAACATTGGGACTTAATTGTAAAATTTAATTATTTAATATTAGGGAAAAATAAAATATAATAAAGTACCCAATATTAAATGAGGGGTCACATGATTTTGTAAGTTCATGGTTTTGGGTGTATGGTTTATGTAATACCACTTGGTGGTTTTGTGGGAGCTTTCTTATATAAAAGAAACCACAAGGGTAGTTGTATAAGGTTGGAGAGTTTGTTGCAGGTTAACAGGTTGATCTTGTACATGTGTGAGGGTTTGAAGCATGGGAATGCATGGATAGCTTGTGCTTCAAAAGTGTTCATGGAGTTTTTGAAGATGTATTGTAATGGGTTTTCATTTTTGAATAATACATGGAGTGTGGATGCTTTTGGAGGTTGGGTTTTCCCATGGTATATCTTATGTCATGTTTCATGGGTATGTTGTCTATTCTCTTGCATGTGGATTATGAATACTTAGTTGCATAGATATCTCTTTTGGGTTATGTGGAAATTGTCATTAGATGGCTGAAAGTTTCCTTACAAGCATATTATTGTTTTTTAGGATAGGTGACATTAAAATTGTTATCCTAACTTGATTTATGTGTCTCCACATTCTCTGGAATGTGTTCTAGAGGACATGAGGAACAAAATATTCGTTCATTATTTTCTATGACAAATTGTAATTACATTCAAAGAGGTGGACCCATTATGGTGGTGGTTATTAAGCATCCCAAGAGAATATTCCTATTAGGAATCCAACTATTTGGTTTAGGACCACTTGAATGTGCATGTCCTTGCATGTTATTTGCATGTTTTGCATGCTCTTGCATGGTTGGGTGCCTAGGTGTGCATGGTTGTGCATGTTCTTGCATGAATCCATCAAAAGGGAACTTGGTATTGACTATTTATTATTGGTTATGGGTTAGGTTCCCATGTGAAGGCCATGTGATGATTTAATATTTTATTCCATGTTTATTGGTTTTCCTTTAAGGGGGTGTGGGTTTTTCCAAGTGTTTTTTCTTGTTGTTTTTAGATACCATTTGTGGTATTCTCTCCCACAAGCTTCTATATATTGGAGCCTTGAGATGGTGGTTTATGAGGATTTCTTTGCAGGTTGTTAAGAAAATGAAGTGCTATGAGATTTTAGAGAGGATGTTGTGTTGATGTAATTCCTTGATGATTAATACAAACATTGGATCTCTTTGGGCGTGAATTTTTTTCCTGCAAGGGTTTCTCCACGTATATCTTGAGTCACTTGTGTTGATTGTTAGAATTGTGAAACAAGCACAAAACCATGAGCCATAGGACCAAACAACAAACAAAGACACCTTCAACATGAGAGATCTACAAACAAGAATTGCAATATTCTTCAACAAGAAAAAGCTACAGAAGAGACTTTCAAGAAGATATGAAAGCTCCAAATATTCTTCGTGAGATAACTACAATAAGGATTGAATGCTTATAAGAGCAAAGCCCTAAATGAGAAAGGGATCAGATCATGACAAGTGTCTAAATCACATGAGATGAGACATAATGATCTAATATTAACTCAACTAATAAAGCATTCCTAAGTTTAGCTAAAGTGTGAGAGAATAAATTAGACTAATAATCAATTAAAGATTAATTAATTATTAGCTAATGCATGATTACTCTAACACCCCCCTTAAGATGAACTTAGGGAGTAGCTAAAAACCCTAAAAAGAATGCATGATGGGTCTCGACAAACAAAGCCAAAAAGGTACCCATGTACAAACAAAATATCTCTATAATGTGGAGAAATAGAGAAAACCTCATGGGAAAAACTCTACTCCAAAAAGAGATGAAAGTCAAGTGAAGGAATGAAGAAGCCTCCAAACAAGAAAAGGTTGTCCCAAAAGATAGGAACAAAGGATGAACAAAGGAACACCATTGAAGCATGAAGAAGTTGTAAACATTGTCAAAGAATGACTACTAAAATGCTGAAAGAATAACCTCCGCTAAAACATCTGATGATCAGGATCAAGAAGAAAAGGATCTATATGAGTTCCCTTAACGACACTACTTGAATCTGATGGAAAACCAAGGAAACTATCAAGAAATCAAAGATACAGATGGTACAAGTACCAATAGTTTGAAGAACTGATCAAGTGAAAATGGAAGGTCGCCTCCAGAAATAGGAATGCAAGAGTTTCCATATGGTGAGTGTTCCATCTCACCGAAATGTATGGGTAACCAGCCACTGCATCTACTTAGTACATAGGAAAAAATATTTTATACATAGCTCACTCCAACACGAAACCAAAGAAGCAGTAGCACCAACAATAGAAACCCTCCCATAATGTTGAAAAGGAGAGGCATGATAGGTACATTGAAACTAAATGCCTGAAAGTAGTCCATGAAAAGGAACCAAGAACATTTGAAGGTGAAATCATAAAAGCACAAGCAGATAGAAAGGATGTGAAAACAAAAGTCACATACACATGAGAAAGGTATGAAGGAAAAACAAAGGCAAACATCAACCCCCATGAAACTTTATACCATAGTGCAAGTACAACAAGGCACAAAGTGATGTCCTTTGTTTCTTAGCTACTCTGTAAGTTCATCTTAAGGGGGGGTGTCAGAGTAATAGGTTGTTTACTTGATTAATTTAATCATATTGATTAATTAATTAAGTCACCTTTACTTTATTTCACTTAAGCTAAACTTAGGAATCTTTATTTTGTATTATTAAATTAGTCATGTTGTCTTGTTCATTATGATCTTGACACTTGTCACATGCTAATTTAATCCTCATCCTAGGGTTCTCACTTTAGGGTTTTGATCTCATTTCTTAAGGATTGATCTCTTTGTAATTATTAACTTCTCGGGTAATGCATTTTTGCTTCATGTTTGTACAACACCATTCTTGTGTCTCTTGATCTCCTTTTGTGACAGGTTATTTGCTTACAGGTGTTCATTGGAATTTGTGAGGTTGGATTATCAACTTCTACATGGTATTAGAGCTCTAGATCTGCAATCTTCTTGTTCCTTTTTTGTGAGATCTAGTCTTGAAGAAATTTTTCAATGCATTCAGGGTCAAGTCAAACCTCTCCATTGAATCCAGAGCTACCAGAATAGTCAAGATTGACCTTTGTTTTGTCAAAATTGGCTTCCATTTGTCAGATCTGTGATGGTTTGAAGAAAGGGTTTTCTTGCTAGATCTAGGGGGTTCCTAATTTTTGGGAGCATTTTGAGCCCAAAAAGACCTCACCGATGTGCTCAAAAGGCCCCAAAACCCATATTTTCATGTATAATTTGTCAATTTTGGAGCAGGTCACCCCAGGGCAAAAAAAATTTACCTAATAGGGGTCGTACATCTTCATGCATGCATCTTGAGGTAAAATTTCATAAAAGAAATATTTATTTTTTCTACAAAAGAAAAAAATCACAGTTTTTTATTGTAAAAAAAAAAAAGATTTTAAAGCTTTGATTTTTTTAAAAGCATTTAATTTTATTTTGTTTAAAAAAAATCAAAGGGGTAGGTGCCCTTGTGCAGTGCAGACTGTGTAGCCCTAAGGGTGTTGCACCCCACATGGGGAGTGGTGGGTGGGCCCATCACTTCCTACCATATATATATATATATATTTTTTAAATTATATAAAAAAAATTATTGTTTTTTTTATTATTTTTTTAAAACAACAATTTTTTTAAAAATAAGGTGAATTGCATAAATGTTGTGATGCCAAAATTTTCATCAAATTTAACCCAATGTTCTGTTGTGATGACCATTTGGACGTCAAATTTAATGTAGCAGACTATGTTTTTTGCCCTTTGGGAGCTGTTTTCTTCCAGAGGCCATAACTTTTGCCCACAGTGTCAAAATCGGGCAAACGAGATATCATCGAAAAGAGGACTCAGAGTAATTTCTAGTGGTGTAGGTATTTTTTAGAGATTTTTTCTCAGGTCCCTATTATTTCTAGTTAAATTCATATCTTCTTTTGTGGGGTTGCCTTCATATTTTTTGACATAACTTTTGCATACAATGTCAAAAATGGGAAAACAATATATCGTTAGAAAGCTTGTTCCGAGATCTTCACAGTGTTGCAAGTGGTTTCTAGATTTTATTTTTGTTTTTTCCAAAAATCCTTCTTCTCAGCTGTAGTCTTTTTTGGACCTTATGGGCTCACATTGCATGTTTTTATCATCTGTAAACGAATTGAAATAAAGTGCTCAACTTTGTATGTGTAGTATTGGGATTCTTGCACATCACCTTATGCCTTGTTGTACTCACACTATGATATAAAGTGCGATGGGGGTTGATGTTTTCCTTTGTTTTTCCTTCATACCTTTCTCATACGTATGTGACTTTTGTTTTCACATCCTTTCTATATGCTTGTACTTTCATGATTGCACCTTTAGATGTTCTTAGTTCCTCTTCATGCACTACTTTCAGGAATTCAGTTTCAATGTACCTATCACGCCTCTCCATTTTCAACATTATGGGGGGGTTTCTACTATTCGTGCTACTACTTCTTGGGTTTCACATTGGAGTGAGCTATGTATACAGTATTTGTTTCTATGTACTAGGAAGATGCAGCGACTTGTTACCCATGCATTTCAGTGAGATGGAGCACTTACCATATGGACACTCTTGCATTCCTATTTCTAGAGGTGACCTTCCATTTTCACTTGATCAGTTCTTCAAACTATTGGTACTTGTTCCATCTATATCTTCAATTTCTAGACGTTTTCCTTGGTTTTCCATTGGATTCAAGTAGTGTCATTGAGGGAACTCATGCAAATTCTTGTCTTCTTGATCCTGATCATCATTTGTTTCAAAGAGGTTTTTTCTTTCATCATTTCAGCAGTCATTCTATGATAGTGTTCGTAGCTTCTTCATGCTTTCGTGGTTTTTTCCATGTTCTTCCTTTGTTCCTATCTTTTGGGACAATTTCTTCTTGATTGGAGGATTCTTAGTCCTTCACTTGTATTTCTCTCTTTTGGAGAGGAGTTTTTCCCATGAGGTTTTCTCCTTTTCTCCTATTGTGAAAGATCTTTTACATTTGTACATGGGTACCTCATCTAGCCTAGTTGTCGGGACCCATCTTTTCTTTCATGCATTTTGTCCTTATTTTTTTAGCTTCTCCCTAAGTTCATCTTAAGGGGGGTGTTAGAGTAATAGGTTGTTTACTTGATTAATTTAATCATATTGATTAATTAATTAAGTCACCTTTACTTTATTTCACTTAAGCTAAACTTAAGAATCTTTATTTTTCATTATTAAATTAGTCATGCCGTCTCGTTCATTATGATCTTGAAACTTGTCACATGCTAATTCAATCCTAAATAATAGGGTTCACTTTAAGGTTTTGATCTCCTTTCTTAAGTATTGATCTCTTTGTAATTATTAAACTTCTTACGTAATGCATCTATTGCTTCATATTTGCAAAGCACCATTCTTGTGTATCTTGATCTCCTTTGGTGATAGGTTATTTTCTTGTAGGTTTTCATTGGAATCTATGAGGTTGGATTCTCAACTTCTACATTGACAACTTGTGGTATTGCTGATTTTTCTTTCATTGTTGCAATTGTCAATCACTTAATCATATTATGATAATCTTGTAAACATAATTTCATATTTGCAACCACATATTTAAGTTCATATTGCTGCAAGTTATACCTTGATTTCTAGCATTTGGTATCAGAGCTAATGGTTCTGTTAAGAGAGGGATGCCTTTCTTTTGAGTGTTGAAGGATTTTTTATTATAGTGGGAGCTTGTGAATTGTGGATTTTGTATATTTTTGAAGAAGATTGTAAACCATGGCTTGTACCTCCCATTTGGATATTGAGAAATTCAATTGAACTAGCTACGAGATTTGGAAGCTGAAGATGGAGGATCTCCTTGAAGAGAGAGATCAGTGGTTGGTATTTTTTAATGAAAAGAAATTAGAATCAATGTCTAATGAAGATTGGAAGAAAATGGATAAGAAGGAATAAGGAACCATTCAGTTATGTCTTGAAAATTCCATCCTCTTGAATGTTTCAGAAGAATCAACCACACATAATTTGTGGAAGAGGATAGGTGATATTTACTAAACTAAAAGCTTAACTAATAAGTTGTATCAAAAGATGTTTGTATTCTTTTGAAAATGAAGGATGGTAATTCTATTATAGAATATTTAAATGCTTTTAATATGATTATAAGTCAGCTTGCATCTATAGATGTAAGTTATAATAAGAAGATAAATGTATTTTTTTGCTTTTCTCTTTACTTAAATCTTGGGAAAATCTAATTGTTGTCATAAGTGGTGGTGGTACAAAATTGAAGATGGATAGTCTCATTGCAATACTTCTTTCAAAAGAGATGAGGAGAAATTCCATGAATGTGGGCTCCCAAGATGCCTTGCATGTGTGAGGAAGTTCCAAAGAAAAAGGAGAGCCTAAAAGGGGACAAGAAGAGAGACAAATCTAAAGAATGTTCTAAAACCACCAGGAAGAGCAGAGTAAAATATTGGAATTGTGGTAAGAGAGGACATGTGAAGGAGTGTAGAAATAAGAAAAAGAGTTCAGATGCTTCCACATAAAATTCCTCAAAATATGGTGATTTTGATGCTTTGTTTATTTCTACTAACACTATTAGTGATGATGCTTGACTTATTGATTTAGGTTGATCCTACCATATGACTCCTCACAAGGAGTGGTTTACTTCATATTCAGCTTATGATGGGGGAGAAATTTCCCTTGGTGATAACAACATGAAGAATATTTTTGGTAAGGGAAAGGTAAAGTTTTGTTTCAGTGATGGAAGGGTTAAAAATCTTGATCATGTTTTACATATTCCAAGACTTGCAAGAAATTTAATTTTAGTATCCAAGTTGAATGATTTTGGAATGCACATGTCATTTGACAAGCCTGGTTGTAGGTTGGTAAGAAGGAGTTTGGTGATTGCTAAAGGATCTTGGATAGGGACTTTGTTTAGGCTTAATGTCTCCACTTCTTGCAATTATGCAAATGTAATTGGAACTAAAAATGCATGTATGTTGTGGCACCATATATTGGGTCACATAAGTGAAAATGGTCTTGAGACCATTTTGAATAAAAATTTGATTGATAGTCTTTCTAATTATTCTATTGGTAAAAATGATTTTTGTGAGCATTATGTACATTTGGTAAACAAAATAGATCATCATTTCCTAATGGGACTAATAAAGCTAATAGAATATTAGAGATCATTCATTCAAATGTGTTTGGACAAGTGGATGTTGACTCTTTTTGGAAAATATCGATATTATGTTGCTTTCGTTAATGATGTGTCAAGATACACTTGGATTTATTGTATTCATGCAAATCTGAAGTTTTCACTAAGTTTAAGGAATTTAAAGCCTTAGTTGAGAAGCAAACGGATTATAAGATAAGGCTGTTGAGATTTGACAATTGGCATGAATATTTTTCTAGGGAATTTGATGAGTTTTACAATCATGTAGGTATTGTTCAGAAAAAGACTACACCTTATATACCTCAACAAAATGTGGTAGCAGAAAGAATGAATTGAACCTTGATGGAAAGAGCTAGGAGCATGTTGAGTGGTGCTAAGCTTGATAGATGCTTTTGGGAAAAAGCTATAATTACTGCATGCTATTTGGTTAATAGATCTCATTGTTTAGATCTTGTTGATAAAACACTTTATGAAGTGTGGATAGGTAGAAATAATTTTGTTTCGCATTTAGAAGAAGAAAAACATGATCCCCATACTCCTACCTTGAGAAGATCCACAAGGAAACAAAATCTAGTTGACATGTATAGCCAATCTAATTTTTGTTGTGTATTTTCTTTGTTGGGTACTGACAATGAACCTAGATCCTACATGGAGGCTCTTTCTTTAGAATAAAGTGAGTCTTGGATGTAAGCCATGCAAGAGGATATAATGGCTCTAGATAGTTGTGATACCTAGGATCTTGTGAGTTTTCCCAAAGGAAGGAAGCCCATTGGATGCAAGTGGGTATTTAAAAACAAATTTGAAGCAGATGGTTAGTTAGATTGGTACAAGACTAGATTGGTGGCCAAGGGCTACTCCCAGAGAGAGGGAGTTGATTTCAATGAAATACTCTCTCTTGTTGCTAAGTTAACTTCTATTAGATTCATATTATTTATTGCTACTTCTTGTGATTTTGAAATAGAGAAATGGATGTTAAAACTATTTTCTTGCATGGGGATTTTGAGGAAGAAATTTATATTCGACGGTCTAATGGTTTTGTAGTGGAAGGAAAAAACACTTGGTTTCCAGGTTAAAGTGATTTTTATATGGTTTGAAATAGTCACCTAGGATGTGGTACCAAAATTTTTATGCCTTTGCATTGAAGTTTGGTTTTGTTAGAAGTGAGGAGGATCATTATGTTTATATTAAGGTTATTGATGATTAGATTCTAATCATTGTCTTGTATGTTGATGACATGTTGTTTATGGGTAATAGAAAGATGATGATTAAGGACCTTAAGACTCAACTTTCTGGCACATTTTATATGAAGGATTTTGGGGCTTTAAAATGTATTCTTGGGATGGAGATTAGTAGAGATTGGGTTCACAAAAAGCTTTGGTTAAGTTAGAGTAAGTTTGTTGATACCATTTTACAGAGGTTTAATATGCATGATTGTAAACCAATAAATATTCCATTTCTGGTTGGTACTAAGTTGAATTTAGACATGTTTCCTAATTCTGATGATGATATTGAAGAAATACCTAATGTTCCTTATGCTAGTGCCATTGGTAATTTAATGTATGCAATGGTTTGCACTAGACCAGATATAGCCCAAGCAGTGGGAGTTTTGAGCAAGTATATGTCTAACCCTGGTAGAGAAGATTTGACTTTTGTTAAGAGGGTGTTTAGATATTTGTGTGGTAATTGAGATTATTGTTTGGTTTATCGTGGTACTAATGATGTGGGTAAGTCATTGGACATACAGGGTTTTGTTGGTGTAGATTGGGCGGCTGACTTGGATAGTCGAAGGTCCACTAATAGCTATGTTTTTACTTTGTTTGCAGGTGTAGAGAGATGGATGAGTAAGAGGCATCCTAAAATTGCATTATCCACCACCAAAGAAAAGTATATAAAAGATACACATGCCTCAAAGGAGGTGGTTTGGTTACAGAGTGGTGCAGTCAAGGATGGAGGGTCCAGGAATAGGATTGTCCAACCTTGCAGCAAGAGTAAACATAGCAAAAACTCAAAGAACTGGAATAATAATCACACATGGATATATGAAAAATGATCAATTATTCACTGGAAACATGCCCTGCCTTCCATCTTATAGATTATAGAATGATATGGTGCTAAGCCTAGAAATACAATGCTAGTCAAATTCCTTATTACAACCTCACTATCTTCCTACTTGATTCTACCTGAGTGAATATATCACTAATGAAACTACACAATACTTATTTATACTATTTCCCAGCTCTAGAAAAGGTCTATGTCAGCCTCAAGAGGTCTCAAACTCCAAAGTGATGAAACCTGTGAAGGTCGACCAAAACATATGTTTCTCATTTGATTCTTGGAAAAACATGATGCGGATCAGAATGAAGGTTCCTCGATGAGTGTGCATCCTTATGAAATGATTTCCTAAGCTTTGCAAGTCACGGGATAGGTCCACACACTTGAAAATCCAAGACTAGTCGATGAATGCTCTCTATCCAAATACAATTGATATTTTGTTGGCGATAACTTTGTGCTAGAATCTCTAAATCACTTGAATTTTGGATATGATGGACATGTTGCAATGAAGATCATATATCCTATTCCATGAGCTTGGATGTTACATTGTGGTATAAGGTGGAATGAAACACTAAGACTAGGTCCTACTGAAATGCAAGAAAACAAATGAATGCAAATATTTTTGGTTGATGCAAGATTGCTTGGCAACTAGGGATGATCCTACATCAAACACCCGAGGTTGAAGAAAAGTGAGCCTCTCACTTTCTAGGGCTAGAGTAAAACCAATGCGGTCCACCTCAGCCTGATAAATCCATAACAAATTTTCCTCTAGTCTTCCTTTCCATCTAACTAGATATTCCTTGTATTTCCTCCCTCTAGTACTATGTCCCACTCTACTATCTAAAATTTCCTCAATTTCCTCTAGATGATGTGCTATCTAGTCCAGAAAACCAACTTCTCTATCCTCTGGTGAATCTCCTTCATGATACTGGTGTAGGTTTGTAATGTTAAATATAGGCGATATGCCAAATTCCTCTAGTAGCTCCACTTCATATGCATTTCCAGAATCAAACTTTTTGATGATCTTAAAAGGTCCAAACTTCTTCATCTTCAACTTATTATATGTCCCAATTGGAAATCTCTCTTTTCTCAGATATACCATTACTTCCTCTCCTATTGCAAACTCCTTATGTCTTCTCTTCTTATCTACTTTCTCTTTGTATGTATTTTTCATCTTATTTATATGTTCCTTAACTTGAGTATGTATTGTTTCCATGAATCCTGCAAATTCTTCTACCTTCGCACTCCTTTTATTCTCCATACTGATATCTCTTAATTCTTCTACTCCTCTTGGTCGTTGTCATATCACAATTTCAAATAGTGTCTTCCTTGTGCTCTGGTTTACTGAATTGTTGTATGCAAATTTTTCTTGTGATGGTATTAAGTCCCAATTTCCTACTTTATCTTCAGTCAAACACCTCAACAAATTCCCCAAACTCCTATTTACCACTTCTATTTTTTCATTTGTTTGTGGGTGAAATGTTGAGCTATACTTCAAATTTGTCTTCATCTTCTTCCACAATGTTTTCTAGAAATATCCAATGAATCTAGTGTCTCTATCTGATACTATACTCTTTGCTAATCCATGTAATCTCACAATCTCTTTGAAAAATAGGTTTACAACATGTACTACATCACTAGTTTTCTTACAAGGCATGAAATGTGCAATTTTAGAAAATCTATCCACAACCACAAATATAGAATCAAATCCTCTTGGTGTCTTAGGTAGTCCCAACACAAAATCAATGCTAATGTCTTCCCATGGTCTCTCTGGTACTATCAATGGTGTATACATTTGGTGTAGGTGCACCTTGTTCCCTAAATGCCTTCATAAGGAAAAATTATAAAATTTGAGTTTTCAAATGTAAAATCATGTAAAAAGATCATGGAGTGGTCATATTTAATATATTTGACTCCTTAAATAGGTCTTTAGGTGGTCAAGAAAGAAAGTTTGCAAAAATGTCAAAAAATACAAAAAAAAATGTAAAAGTTGCAAAAATTGCAAAATGCAAACAAAGACAAGAATATGAAGGGTCATCTCATTGGAGAAAGTGGTTAGTTAGTTGAAGATGAAGGGTAAATCTATCTACATGATGTAAACATCTATTTAAGGCTTTGGGAAGGCGAGAAAAAGGTCATTCATTGTATTCTTGAAGAGTTTCTAATAAATAAAGTTCACTATTCTTAAATTTTAGTATTTTCTATTTGTTGTTTACCAGTTTATTAGGCCTGTACAGTAGCACCAGCCTTATATCCTCATTTTCTTTAATAGTATAGGGAATTATATTTCATTCAAACTTATCTTGGAGGAATTCTATTGAGTTTAGCATTTGTTTGAGCAATTTTTCAATACCTCAGTCTATAAACCCTCATAATAGGGTTTGTGAGTCTAGAGAGTAGTTTATGACTACTCCATTGAATTAAGTAGTGTAGGTTGGTGGAGTAGGTTAGTATTGGATGTTTTAAAATGTGTGTGTACTGAATAATGTAGGGAAAAATAAGAGTACAAAGTTTGATTCTCAGAAAATACAGAGTTCCCTACTGAAAATGGATGGCTCCAAGTGGTGTTTTGATGCAAATGAAGTATTCAAGAATTGATGAAGGATCAGACTATGTATGCAGACATATTTAAACATGTTTGAGGTAGTGGGAGAGAATTTGGAGGTCTAGAATGTAATTTCTCTTCAAACCCTCACTTTTTGGGCATTGTTAAGGGTTTAGGCAAGGGTTTATTGTTTCTTTGCATTAATAGATGAGTTCCTCATTAAAGGTGGATGATTTGTGAGTTTTGTAACATGTTTTCATGCTTCCCAAGGTCATTTACTATTTTGGATTTGATTCAATGGTACATACTACACAAAATAGACTTATTTGGAGCAATTAGGCATGGGACAATCAATTTTCTAATGTTTTCTTTCAAATAATAGAGTTTGATGTTGAGATATGCTTAATATGGATGCAATGGGCTCTTAACATAGTATTTTTTTCATGGAGATTCAAGGTGGATTGGTTAGTATACCCATTTTTGTAATGTTGTTGTCCTACTTGGGTTTTGGGGTTTATGACTGCTAGAATGTGAAATTAAATGAATGCAAAGATCTAAGTGATTTATTAGTATTGTAACTGATAAAATAATGGTGGTAAAGATGTATCTAAGGATTGGGTGAGGTCTGGATACTATACTCATTGATTTGGTGTGTTTGAGCATGATGGTCCTTGTGTGCAAATGGTGATTTGATTGTAAGAATCAATGAATCTGATAAATCAGTGTTATGTGAATATGTTTTTGGTTTATTTCCATCAAAAATATGATGATTAAGATGTATTGGAAGTCTAAAAGTAAGAATGTATGGATAGTTGTCAATTTTCCTTGAGAAGTGGGTTGTATTGAGGAGTGTATTGGTGAATGTTGAAATAATTGGTTGGTTCAGTATCTCTAATCAGGTTTTTATATTGGTACAGACATTTTGATGTTGGTAAAGGTGAAATTGAGTCTGATAAAGAATTGGAATATTGATGTGGTGATTTATCTTATTGGTTCCTTGTGATTTTCAAGTGAAATGATGTGATTTTGAGGAAAAGATAAAGGAATTTTGGGTGATTTTTTAATTTGATCTTATCCATTTGAGTTTGGGCCAGAAGTACCCTTGATAGTTGATTGTTTTTGGTAGATGCTTTGCATCAAAATTCTAGTGTTCTAACTATTTCCTTTTGCAACCTGACAAATCGTGCAACTTTGAATGTATTTCCTAACATCCTTATGCAATTGTGGCCAAAAATAGTTCTCACTCACCAATGCTATGGTCTTATCTATTCAAAAAATATCCTGGTAATCCTCCATAATGCTTTTCCTTGATCAAATCTATGTCATTGAACTTTGAGGAATACATAACTGATTGTTCTTGAATAACATACCCTCCTAAATAAAATAATCCAACCATTTGCTTTTGTCTATCTCTATAGGTTCTTTTCAAGCTTTCCATGCCTTATAAAAATCAATTTCATCCTCATACATATGCTTCAATTCCTCAAAACATAATACTTCAATTCTAATCTTTGTCAACAAACTTATTCTCCTGCTTAATGCATCTGCAACCTTGTTTAACTTTCCACTCTGGTGTTTCAATAAAAATGTATAGCTCTGCAAGAATTCTACCCATCTCATATGTCTCTGGTTCAATTTCCCTAACTATTTAGATATTGTAGAGCTTAGTGATCCATATACAACACAAATTCCTTAGGAAAAAATTAATGTCTCCACTTCTTCAAGGCTTGTATTATTGCATAGAATTCTTGATCATAAACTTTATATCTTCTCCTAGCATCATTCAATTTTTCATTGAAATAAGCTACTAATCTCTCTTCCTAACTCAACATAGCTCCTATTGCACTTCCACTAGCATCACAATCTACTTGAAATACCTTATCAAAGTCTAATAGTGCTAACACAAGTTGTTTTGTCACCTTTTGCTTCAAAAACTCAAAACTCTTTTGTGCTCTTGATGTCCACTTGAATTCCTTTTGGTCACCCCTCATTGTCTATGTCATAGGTGTGAAAATACTACTAAAGTTCCTAATGAACTTCTGGTAAAAGATTGCTAGTCCATGAAATGATCTTACCTCTCCAATATTTGCAGGTGTAGTCCATTCAACTATTGCTCTAACATTCTCAAGGTTCATCTTTAATCCTTTTGCAAATATCACAAATCCCAAATACACTAGTTCTTCCTTCATGAAACTACACTTCTTGATGTTTATCAACATCTTCTCTTCTCTTAGCCTCTGAAATACCTATCTGATGTGCTCCAAATTTTCTTCCTTAATCTTATTGAAAATTATAATATCATCCAGGTAAACAATGAAAAACTTACCCAAGAATTTCTTCAAAACTTCATTCATTAGCCTCATAAATGTGCTATGTGCATTGTTTAGTCCAAATGGCAGGACCAACCACTCAAACAATCCTTCATTTTTCTTTAAAGCAGTTTTCCATTCATCTCCCTCTTTGATCCTGATATGATGGTTCCACTCTTTAGGTCTATCTTGGTGAAATACTTTGCTCCACTCAGAATTTCCATGATGTCATCTATCCTAAGCAATGGGAATCTATACTTCACTATGATCTTATTGATAGCTCTTGAATCTATACACATTCTCCATTCTCCATCTTTCTTCGGTGTAAGTACAACTAGTACCACATATGGGCTCATACTTTCTTTGATCAATCCTTTCTTCAATAGTTCTTGTATCTATCTATTTAGCTCCACATTCTTTGTTGGTGTCATCCAATGTGTAGCTTTGTTTGGCAAGCTAGCTCCTAGAATAAGATCAATATAATGACTAATACTCTGAATTGGTGGTAATTCATCAGGCGCATTCTTTGATACAAGATCTTGGTACTCTGTCAATAGTTTAGTGACTTCCTTCTCCAGTGGTTCTTCTTCTCTAGTGATTATTTCTACATCTAGGGCTCCGCACTTCCTTGGAATCAAAGAAAAACACATCTTTTCATGTATCAATCCATCCACAAATTTCCTTCCATCTACCAAATTGATTCTAGATGTGCCACATACTTCACTTTCAGGTTCATCTTCCAAAGGTGTTGTTAGAACTATAAAATTTTGAAATTTTCACAGTCAATTGCATTCATGAGTTTCCAAAATAAGTCTTCATCATAAGCATAAGGTTCCCTCCTCATGACATCTTGCTTGTTTTTTGTCATAAGATCCAATTGAATCCATCTAGTCCTTCACATTCCATTATATTACCCATATCGCCAAGATATTGTGAAAGTCTCCCCGACTTATGTATTTTTCACTAATGTATGCTTGTTGCAGATTATCGATAGGACACTTCTTTTATTTCGGCAATAGAAAAGAGTCATTAGGAAAAGGAATCATCGTCAGAGTGAAGTCACAGAGAATGCATTGTGTCTCGCCGACCGGCGCATGTGGAAGTATATCGGCCAAGCTAAAGGTATTCGGGATGATGTCTTGGCGAAGTATTTCTTCTTGCCAGCCAGCATATAAAAAAATATATCAACAAAAGGTTAAGGCATCGATGTAATGTCACGGCGAAGTCAACATGTCTCACCAACTAGTCTATGGAGTAATATATCGGCCAAACAAAATACTATCAGAGTAATGTCCTACCGAAGGCAGTAGGTCTTGCCGATAAGGTGCAAAGGGGTTATCGGCATGAGTTTCACCGAAATGTGACGGTTTCACTGATTGAATATTTCGGGGAGAGTCTTACTGAATGGAGTAATCTGGAGCAATGGGTTCAGCGAGACATTTGGTGTCAGTATGAGTCTTTTTGAGTTTTCAAAGTCTTGCCGATGGAATTTATTTCATCGGTAAGATTATTTTCATCAGCGAAAGGGTGATTATGTCCCAGTGACTGGAGAATACATTGAAGAATGCATATCAGTAAGACACAATGATATCTATGAGACATCTCCCCGACTTGAAATTGTCATAGCGACATGAAAAATAGAAGCAGTAGTCATCAATTTGATTCCAAGTGTCGGTAAGACCACAAAATGTCTTGGTGAAAGGTTTAGTAAATGTTGCAAAAGGACTTTTCCCGAGATTTGAAAATCTCTCACTAACAGGACAATTTGATGTGATAGTGCCAGTTTCAAATGAGCCTTCATTCGTGCTTCATTAATGGCGTGACGGGATATAACAGCGAAGGTTTAATCAATTCTTTAGTACTTAATTGATTGCAAAAGAATTGGCAAGGTGAACAGAGAATCAGGACGTCTTTCAGTCTGAGGAGCTGGAGTAGAATATTGTAAGTAATTGCATCTCAGCCTTCTAATTTTAAGTTCTGTAATCTTGAAGAATGGAGTCTTCTTGTTCTGGAAAAGCTAAGGGTAGGAATCTTGGTGAGAGTAGTCAGTCAAAAGGAAAGAAACAAAAGGTTGATATAGAGCATGAGGGCACTAAATAGAGGTTAAACCAGGATCTTATTGACCAGTTACCTGGTTTAGGGCCTAAAGCCAAAAGGTCCACACAACTTAGGGCAGAAGTTGATAAGTTAGATGATAAATGCAAGTTCTTAGGTGATGTCTGGACTGTCGTAAGAGGGTATGAACTATTCAATTTTCATTATCATAGGAGAAACCGTTTTGAACCAGTCTGTAATCCTTGGAAGCTGAATGTAGGGAAACTGGTGTGCCCTAATGTATTTGTGAATGCAGAACTAGTAAAATTGCTTGTGGATCATTATGATCCAAAACATAAGGCTATATGTGACCCATATGGGAAACCACAGATATATGTGTCAAAAGAAGCAATAGGTGAGGTTTTCAAATTAGAAGGGTTTTGCAATGAGGAGATTAGTTGTGAAGAATCATAGAAAGAATTTTCAAGAATGGATACTACTTATAAGGGCTGGAGGTTGCCAATTCACTGGGTTAAACAGGGCAACAAGCCAGAACCTCTGCAAGATAGTGAGGGGCCTCCTTATCATGTGGATTTGTTTGAGCCCTATATGAAGTACACATATTTCTCAGTGTGTCAAGTGTTGGGAATAGATGCCCCATAATTCATGTCAATTGTGCCAATGATTATCATAGCAGATATCTAGTATCACAATTCCAGGCCATTTGACTATGCCTCATACATTTCTAAGGGGCTTGATTTAGGGTTGATGGCTATCAAGGGTGGATCATCTATTGTTCATCTTAGACACTATTCATTGTTGATGCACTTGGTGCTATATTTTGGACAAGAGTTAGGAGTGTGGCCTCTAGAATTGAGGATTTCTCAAATTGGTAGGGAAGGTGAAGCATTGCATGTTCAATTGTGGACTGCTATTTGGGACAACAGGTTTGCTAGTTCCAGTTTCATTCATTTTGAGGAATATTTTGTAAAAACTTGTATAAGTTGTATCAATTTCCTTGTAATTATTCATTGACTAATGAGATTAAAAGATTCCTTTGGCCAAAAGACTTCAATGGGCCAATTGATCATAATTGGGGAGATTGGTATTGTTTGGAGGGAGCTACAATGATCAGAGTATATGGATTTGAAGATGCCCCTTTCATTCTACCAAGGACAATTCCAAACAGAGTTGCATATTTGGAAATTGTTAGATAGATGGATTACAACAGTGTGATGCATTTTAGCTCTTTTGGGAAGCAGGCTTTTATGCCTAGTACATTGTGTTTTGGTGACTTCACTGTGTTGTCTAAGGAAGGATACAATTCAATCCTTGATAGATTGTTACATTATAATATGAAGAGAGGACCACCTAGAAAGGATTTTGATCCAGAGGGATATATCAATTCTGCTAAGCTGAAGATAAATTTTGGAGGGTAATCAGCATGTACCCTATCCCTTTGATGATATGATCATAAACTTGGATGAAGATGAAGCTAAAATGGTGGTTGAAAGGTATAACCAAGGGCTGCAGGAAATGGAGCAATTGACTTATGGAGGAGAGGAGACACCAAGGGATAATGTGCCACAAGGTAAACCAGAAAAGGTATCCAGGTTGAGGACTCAGTAGTATGTTTACCCAACCAGAGAACAGAGTATAGAAAGTGGTGATGTTGATGCAAGACATATGGAATATAGACCATTCATCTCAGATGATGAGTTTATAAATTCCCCAGAATTAAAAGCATTATTGTATAAGTAGAAGGGGAAGGAAATAAGAGAAAATGTTGATGATGTCACTTCAGGGAATGAAGAGCAATTGTTGAGTCAGTTGAGAAGGTGTGTGGATGATGAAATGACAAATATGACTTCTAAAAAGGGGAGCAAAATGTTGGAGAATTCTAGTGTCATGATCTTTCCTAGACTTGATTTAAATTTTGCATTAGTTTTTGATAGCTTCTTGAAGGATAGTAATGCTACACACAAGCTTGACAAGGAAAAGGTAATAGAGGTGTATGCAGGCTCTAAATACAATACTGATGAAGGATCATTGATGAAATGGGATTTGTACCCACCCCACAGGAAATCAATGGTAATTGACACAAAGAAGGCATTTGGCCATGTCATAACCCTAAAAGTTGGAGAGGTTGATCATGTGGCTACTGTAGAAATTGGGGTCAATATTGAAAATTTGAACAAAGAACAGATCTAGATGATGATAAAAGAAAGAGAAATGTACAAGGAAAATAATGAAAGAATGTTGAGAGAGAATGATAGACTGAAAGATTTGGTTGGTATTTCAATGGGGCCAACCAAAATGCTCACTCAAGGAGAAGTCTCTCAAGAAAAATATCATTGGGTAGGATCAAGTGCTTATTCCCAAGGAAATCACGATGCAATTGCAGCAATTGTCAAGAACAGGCAGGATAATTTGACATCTTGGTTAAATAAACTGTGGGGAAAATACTCTCATACTCTGGCAGCATTAAAAGAGCACACAAGGATGGATGAATGAATTATGGATATTTTTTATGAACTGGCCCAAAGTGATGTTTCTAACAATGCAGCATTTGAAGTTGCAAATCATATTATCAATCATCATCAAAATTTCTAGGATGAATTGCAAGGGGATGAATAGGGGTTGATGGATGCTGCCAGGAAGACTGTGATTACATTCTCTAACGAGAAAGGGGAATTGAAGGTTGCCACTAGATGGAAAAATGAATGTGAGTCAATGCTGAATGAAGTCATGAAGACAACTTCTGCAGAAGATATAGCGTTGGAGGAAGTGAGCGAGCATAATGAGGAGATGGTCAAGATGGAAATCATGATCCAGAATGCTATTGGAGATGCAGACACATACGAGCATTGGGATTATTTGGATCACCTCACTAAAACTCACTTGTGGCTAAATAGAGCCTAATTATCCTCTATCTTTTGTTTTGTAAAATATGATATTTCCCATTTTTGAAAGGAAATGTCCTTTCGTATTCTCAATGTATAAATGTTCATTTTGGAAACGAAATAGAAAATAAGTAGAATAGGATAAAGGATAGCAGAGATACAGTAGAATACAATTTTTTGGCAAAGATGAGACTATGTTGCATATGTAAAATCATGGAGATATCAATTGAAATCTAATACAACGGTGCAGTTGTTTCTGGTATCGGTTGTTTATGGTGTTCATTGATAGCATTATTGAAGTTGTCTCCTGTATGATGTTTTCTAGTTATTTAAATTGGTGTAACAAGTTTATATCCAGTTTGTCAGTGCACATTTGCTACATCTGTATGGTCAATTAATTGTTTCTTTCAAGTAAAGATTAAATTCTTTAAACTAATCATAGTAATTAGAGAATGTCAATTGGATCACTAAGAACAACTCAGCAATAATAACCTTGCATGTTTATACAAGCTATAAACCAAATAAATGCTAAATAACTTGAATGTCTACCAGAACGAAGTACTTGTTTTAGATTTTTCTTGACTCCACATACCCTATAAGGCACTGGTCTTTTCATTTTCATTCTTTAGTTTCACTTATATTTTTACATCTATTAACCGAACATATTAGGGTTTAGTTTTGAATATTGGTATACAATTTATACCAAATTTGATTTTATTTGTCAATCTTCATTTGCCCTCATGGACAAATTATTGCATGAAATATAATCATAAGTCAAGTCTACATCATTCAGATAGGTACACCCGCCTAGGTCTAGCAGCACCTGAAGAGTAGAAGGTCCAAAATCTCTTGACCTTGTCTATTACCCTAAAACATTGTGAAAGCTTGGCAACCTTTCGTGGTTCAAAACCTGCATTTTTGAGAGCTAACAGGTGTTAAGGTGTTTCTCTTTCCATTGGATGTTATGGTATAAGTATTCTTTCTCCCATCATGTATGGCTTTCTTATCATACTGCCAAAGTCTACCCAACAACATATGACATACATCCATTGGAATAATATCACATAGTACTTCATTATGATATGATCCTATATGAAATTTTACTAGATATTGCTCACTCACTAGTATCTTGTGCTCATCTTGAAACTAGGCTATCCTATAAGACTTCAAATGCTATCTTCTTTCCAAATTTAACTTTTTCACCATTTCCTCAGAAACCAAGTTATCTGTACTTCCACTATCAATGATAACTTTGCAACACTTACCTCCTACTTTGCATCTAGTTCAAAACAAAATTTTCCTATGTGGTGCTTCCTTAGGTACTTTTTTCTTCAAGAATAGTGCTCTCCTCATTAATAATGATTCTCCCTTCTTAGGAATTCCTCCAGAACTCAGTGGTATCACTATTTCTTCCTCCACATATCTGGTTCTTGCATGATTTTCAATCTTCTTACTTTCTTGGAAATACTCAAATGCTCTATGTCCTTCTCCCCCGCACTTAAAACAGGTTCCTTTGAAAGTTCTCTTGTCACATTCCATCTCATCTCTCTGATATCCATCATTGTGGTAAGAATTGTAGCCTCCTCTATTGTTGGGGTAATAATTTATGTCATCTCTCCCCTTATGGTATGAACTGGAATCCATTTCTTCCTTTCGGTGTGAATCTCTATCCTTGTTTTTCTCCTCATATGGTTTTTCTTCTTCAGAATGTGATCTTCCTTTTTGAAATCTACCTCCTCTTTCTTTATGCCTCTATTCATGTCTTTATTTTTAGCTTTTCCTCCACCTTTAATGGAAATGGATATACTTCTTCTACCGAATTCATCCTTACAAGACTCAACTCTTCATGAATGTTCATCCTCAGCCCATTGATATATCTTGCAACTTTCTCCTTGCTTGCTTTACTATGTCCAGTCTGGATGATGATCTTATGAAATTCCTCAGTGTATTCTTTCATAGTCTTTTCCTTTTTTCTCAGTTTTTTCAATCTCTTCAACAACTCCAACTCATAGTTCACAGGTATAAACTAGTTCTTCAATTTTGTCACCATTATGTCCCATTTCATAAACTTTTCTTTACCTCTTTTTTTTCTCTCCAATTGAACTTCTTTCCACCATATTGCAACATGTCCTTTTTAGTTTAGTCTTTGCAAGACCCACTCTCTCCAAATCTTCAATTTCTTCATATTCAAAGTATTCTTCAATGTCATTTATCCAATCAATCAACTCCTCAAGGTTTAGGTTATTGGTATAGTTTGAAATCTCCATTCTAGGTCGCTTTCCTATTTTCAAAATAGCCTTCAACATCTTCATCTAATCTAACTCTTCCTCTTCAGAGGTTCCTTCAATTTGATCAACAACTTGAACTTCATCATCATCACTTTCATCATTAGGTCTAGGGTTCAAGCCCTTTCTTCTATCTTCTTCAACAACATCCAATTTAACTTTCATTGTTTGCATCATTTCCATCATCCCATCCATCTTTCTAGAAACATTAACAATAGTATGAATTCTCCTCGGTGACATCTCTTCCTAGGATATAGTGCAACAACCTCAAGTCGACGATTTGGCTATAGGGTTGCAACTGCGTCATAATTGGAGATTTGTTGACAAACACCAATAGGTTTCCTCAAGTCAGCAATCTATCCATACAAGATCTTATAGAATTCCTTTCTCAACTTCACAAACTCGCTCTGATGCAACTGCCTTAAGTCGACAATTTGTCCACCTTCGCTTTCCCAAGGTTTACAAACTTCACTTTAATACTACTTGGTGCAGTTAAGGATGGAGGATCCAGGAATAGGACTGTCCAACCTTGTAGCAAGAGTAAACACAACGAAAACTCAAAGAATTGGAATAAAAACCATATATGGATATATTGAAAATGATCAATTATTCACTAGCAACATGCCTTGCCTTTCGACTTACAGATTACATAATGATATGGCACTAAGCCCAGAAATACAATGCGGGTCAAAGCCCTTATTACAACCTCACTATCTTCCAACTTGATTCTACCTAAGTGAATATATCACTAATGCAACTGTACAATGCTTATTTATACTATTTCCCAACTCCAGAAAAGGTTTATGTCGGCCTCAAGAGGTCTCAAACCCCAAAGTGATGAAACGTGTGAAGATCAACCAAAACATATGTTTCTCATTTGATTCTTGGAAAAACATGATGTGGATCAAAACAAAGGTTCCTTGATGAGTGTGCATCCTTATGAAATGATTTCTTGAGCTTCACAAGTCACGAGATAGGTCTACACACTTGAAAAGCCAAGACTGGTTGGTGAATTCTCTTTATCCACATACAACTGATATTCTGTTGGCTATAACTTCGTGCTAGAATCTCCAAATCACTTGAATTCTAGATATGATGTAGATGTTGCAATGAAGATCATATATCCTGCCCTGTGAGCTCTGATGTTACAATGTGGTATAATGTAGAATGAAACACTGAGACTGGGTCCTACTGAAATGCAATAAAATAAATGAAATCAATTTTTTTTGGTTGATACAAGATTGATTGGCAACCAGGGATGCTCTTGCATCACAAAGACTTGGTAATGTCATTAGTTTTGATTGCAGGACTGTGAGGATTATATGTGATAGTCAAAGTACCATATGTTTAGCTAAAAATCCATGTATCATTCTTGTACTAAGCATGTTGATGTTCATTATCACTTTGTGTGAGAAATGGATGAGAATGGTAAGGCTTTGATTGAGAAGGTTGACACTTTAGATAATGTTGTAGATTCTCTCATGAATTCAGTGACCACAGATACATTCTCTTTGTGTAGGAAGGCCATGGGTCTTGATCATTGTACTTGATTATATGTTTTATTTTTATCTTATAGATGTAATTACAATGTATAATGTCAAGTGGGAGAATGTTAGGATAGGTGACATTAAAATTTATATCCTAAGTTGATTTTTGTCTCCACGTTATTTGGAATATTTTCTAGAGGAAATGAGGGACAAAATATTTATTAATTATTTTCCTATGACAAATTGTAATTTTATTCAAAGAGGTGGACCCATTACGGTGGTGGTTACTAAGCATCCCAAGAGAATATTCCTCTTGGGCATCCAACTTTCTAGGTTGGCACCACTTAAGTGTGCATGTCCTTGCATGTTATTTGCATTTTTTGCATGCTCTTGCATGGTTGGGAACCTAGGTGTGCATGTTGGTGCACGTTCTTACATGGAGTTGGAGGAGCACTCAGTATTAACTATTTTCTATTGGCTATAAGTTAGGTGCCCATGTGAGGGCCATGTGATGATTTATTGTTGTATTCCATGTTTATTGATTGTCCACTAAGGGGGGCATGGGTTTTTCCCAGTGGTTTTTCTTGTTTTTTTGGGATACCATTTGTGGTATTATCTCCCAAAAACTTCTATATATTGGAGCATTGAGATGGTGGTTTAGGATGAGTTCTTTATAGGCTATCAAAATAAAAAAGTGTTGTTAGATTGTAGAGAGGATTGTTGTATTGATGTACTTCCTTGAAGATTAATAAAAAAAATTGGATCTCTTTGAGTGTAGATTTTTTTCTTGAAAGGTTTTCTCCATGTATATCTTGTGTCACTTATGTTGATGACTCGTGGCATTGTATATTTTTCTTTTATTTTGGAAATTTTCAATGTCTTAATCATTTTATGGTAATCTTCTAAACATAATTTCAGATTTGCGGCAACATATTTAAGTTCATATTGTTGCAAGTTATACCTTGATTTCTAACATTGTTCTCCAATAGAGGTTAAGGTTGGGTAGAAGGTGCACAAAGAGAGGTGTGTCTTCCAAACAATTTGTTGGGTAGAGGATAGTTGGTGAGTATGAGTGATTTTGTTGCAGGTGAGAGGAGACCTGTAATTGAGATGGGCTTGCAAGTCTTTGAATATGTCTTTGAAGAAGAGGACAAGATGGGTCATAAGAAGGCTTGTGAGGATATTACCTATGGAAGAGTTGAGGAAAAAGAGGTTTAAAAGTTTTATTATTGGATAATTAAAGAAGATTGAGGCTAGGTTTCATGCGATAGAGATGGAGCAGAGAAGAGAACTTGAATAGGCTAAAAGAAAGTGTGAAAATGGTATGATGGCTAATGAAAGGTGTAAAGTTGAAAAAATTGAAGAAAATGGGGAAGATGAAAGTATGAAATATGTAGAAGAAAAATTTAATGAAGTTAAGTTGGAGAAACAACAAAGAGATGGGATGTTACAAAGGTAACATGTGATTTTTCTGAAATTAGTGAAAATAAATTTGATGCTGAGTTATATGATTTTGTGGATGTGGAAATGAATGGAAAAGATAGTATTATTGAGGTAGATAATAGTGAAGGTATAGTAGTTCAAAGCATGGAATTTGGTAGTCCTATGTTTGACAAAGAGGTTAATGAAGAAGAAGATAATCTCTTGTTGAAAGAGGAGATAAGGGAAATAGATAGATTCCTTGGAAGAGAAACGATGAAGGAATGATGAGAAGAAAGAGTGTGTTTTTGATATATGTCTCTTTGAAGGAAATAAAGTAGAAGATAAAATGGTTGCATGCATAGAAGATGAGGTTGCAAAAATTGGATGGCTCACAGGATTTGGAGCAAAATTTGTAGCATCAAATGATGAGGTAAAATTTGAATTTTGTGAATTTTTTTATGAAGTTGATTTATATGTAATTGATATAGTTGGAATGGATAAAGATGAGAAAATTGAGAAGTATATTGAAGTAGTAGAGAAAGAGAATAAAATAAAGGTAATGAGTTTCTTTTCTACATTTTGTAATGATGATGTCAAAGTTGATTTTTGTTCAAATGAAAGAACAAAAGGATATGAAGAAAGAGAATTGGAAAAGTGAAAGAATAAGATGTTAGAAGTTGAGGTACAAAAAGATTCTCGAGATGATGGAATAGAGTGGGAAGATACATACTGGTGAAAATTAGATTTCAATGGGTTGAATATCATGAGAGGAAGAAAGAGAGGAAAGATGAAAGAGGGAAGAGACAAAAAGGTGCAATGTAAAGTGAAAAGTAAAGATCACGTATACAAGGAAGAGATATGGATGAAGAAAAAACATAGGATATTCAATATTCATGAGTTCCAACTCATGGAACATTTCACTTACCCTGAGTGTTTGATATAGGAGCAATTGGGTGCACAGGGAATCCTACACACCAAAAAAATATATTTATTTTTGCTCCTTTGATTTTTTTCTTGTTGGTTGTGTCTTGTAGGAATCATTAAATTTTTAATTCAATTTTTTTTCTTGTTCTTATTTCAATAAACCATTTTTATCATTGCTAGGAATTTGAAGTAAAATTTAGATTTTTAGTGCTGAAAATTATTTTCAAATGCAATTTTAATGCCAACACTAACTCCTATGCCCAAGATAGAGGAGGATAATTTAGGCATCATGTAACTCCTTGAGAAATTTTAATTATTCATCAATTAAAGAGGAGATGAAATTTAGACGCTAGGAGGAGGTAGTGGGGTGAAGTAGTAAAAGTCAAATTTGGCAAAGGATTTAAAATTCTTGGAAAAGAATTGAATGAAGGGGAATATGGCAACACCAAAGATAGGGAAAATGAAATAAGTTATAGTTGAAGGAAGAGAAGTGGATGTTGAATGCACAAGACAACTAAGAGTGTGGGATGAATCATTTGTACCTTAAACCTTGAAAACCCTCATTAACATTTAGATGCACATTCATTCATTAAACCCTTAAATCTATTATGATGAATCAATTAGCATGAAAAGAAAAATAGAAATTGAAAAAACTTAACACCATGCACAAGAGAACACCATATTTATGTGGAAAACCCAAGAAGGGAAAAAACATGGTGAGGATTAACTCACATTATAAGCCATATCAACACTGAATACAATAGGGTGCATTGCCCAAAGAAGAAAGGCTTACTGCTAGAATATAAAAGAAGATAGGGAAGGAATGTTACACAAAAAAAATAATCTCAATGCAATAGAAAATAAACCACAATGTTGTCAGCACCTTCACAGTCTGATTGAAATATTGTAGCCACCGTTTTCTCACTAAATCCAATGAAGCAACACATGAAAGCTCGTGTTGCATTACTCAATTTCACACTCTAACACACTGCACTTCGCATCGTTTGCATCTCTCACATATATCTTATCATCCTTCAACAACTTGACTCATAGTTATGTAGTGTAGAAAATTGTACACTCTTGGAGATTGTATAATTTCACAGTTAATTTGGACCTATTTTAGTACACCCTTCTATTAAATACTCTTTAAATCATCATTAATAGGCCCCTAAGACCCTTTATTTTGGATCTTAAGACTTATTTAAACTAAAATCCTAAAAAAGTCAACAAAATCATTAAATTTTCAAACAACCCATCATTGGCCCACCCTGAAAAACTTGGGTGGGACTCATACACCCAGATGGGACCCATACACCACAAGTAGCGTATGAGTCCCATGTGGCCTATTTTTAGGGTTTGAGTAGGAAATTCAAGTTTTAAATTCAAATTTTTGGTTGATGTCAGTTTTTAGGATCTAAATAATGGAAAATTAAGTGTAATGCCTATATAAGAAAGCCCTCAAGTCACTATTTTCAATCTAGAGAAGGCAATTCAAGATCTAAGCATTCACAAGAATTCAATTATTCTGTTTATAAGAGCATTCAAGTTTTCAAGAGAAAGCAAATTTGAAGTCTTGGAGCAACATTATAGTGTTTTTGTAGGTCTTCAAGCTCACTTTCATTCAAGATCTATCATTTTCAAGGATTGATTATGGTTTCCTATGGTGAATCATGATGGATTCTAGGTTGGGGAGATGCAACTAGCCATCAAGCCAAGCGTAATGACTTATTTCCTAAGTGATTCCATCCTCCATTATCACTCTACTTTCAACCTAAGGAAGGTACATGCATTATTAGGGATTATTAGGGTGATTAGAGTTCTCCCAAAGTGAGTCATCATCTTCATGTTTCATTCATGCATCTCATTCTAGCACATTAGAATAGGGTTGCATTACATTTCATATTTCCTAATCTTAGATAAACTTAAGATTAGGATTATCTTCACATTTATTTTCAAGATCCATTATTTTTATCAAGGCTTAATCACCAAACTAGGGGTTTGACTGAGGCAAACCACCCATAAGAAAATCAACACTATATTTTATTTTGCAGGTCTTCTTATAGGTTTAGATCCGAAAATCAAGCCATGAAGGAAGAGCAGGGATTGGAGAGAAAATCTGGACTTTGAATTTTCAAAAAAGAAGAATGGTACTGATATACCACAAGTGGCATATAAGTCCCAATACAGGAAATTTTCTAGATTTTCAAAGATCATGAATCTACACTACCAAATTCCTATTGCAGCCCATAAACCCTAGTCTGGGACTGATACACCCATCCTAGTGTATGGGTCCCAGTGTTCCCTAAAGTCTACATTTTCATAATTTTAGAGCTTATTCCAAGCATATTTAGGTTTCCAAGTGCACCTCTATGATTTCCCAACTTTCTATTATGTGTCACATTCATTTTTAGGTCATTTATTATAACCTTGCATATCATTAGGTTTTATCATTAGATCTTGCATATTACTAGTCTTTCCAATCCCTAGCTTTTTGGTGAACCCCCTTTTAATTTCTAGTTAAACCCTAGGACACCATATTACAAATCGCTTTCCCTCATTCCATCCTTGGATTGAGATCTCTAGGGTTTCCTTGAATTAAAAGTGAAGAAAACTTGTTGTTCTATGTCCTAAACTATAGTGTGACAATTTTCCACCTTTCATTTTGGTGAGCTTGCATTTCAAACATCTTAATTATGATTTGGATTGCATCGTCATCTTAGATATAGCTTGCATTAAATTTGCATTATGGTTTTACATTAGTTCATTGGCATTCTAGGGTTTATAAATCTTGCATTACTAAAAGTGTATATAGGTTGCATTTTTGTATCTTACATCATTGAATTTCATCTAAAATATGCATTTTCACTTAGCCTAGACATCATCCAAACTAGAAAGCATAAATTTCATTTAGAATTTTCTGAAATATTTACAAAAACCCTAAATTGGGACTCCTACGTCCCTCTCGGTGATTTAGTCCTAGTACAGGTGATTTTTCCTCGTTTCTAGGTATTTTGTGGTGATTTTTATTTAGAATTTAAACCTTTAAAAAACCTTAATTGGTACTCATATGCCCCTCTAGGAAATTTAGTCCCATTTTAGATTTTAAACTACACTTTATAGCATTAGATTCTCTATTTCTCTATTTTTTTATTTTTTGTTGTTAGCTATCAGTTTTAGTTTGTAGAGTTTATGTTACATTCATTTCCTTAGATCTAGCTTAGTTTACATTCATTTCAATTGTGGATAGAATTAGATTACTATACTTTTCATTTTCAGCATTAGTTCATATTTCAATTAGATTAGATTACATTTTCCATTCATTAGAAAAAAAATACCAAAAACACTTATAAATCAATGAACCACGTGGAGAAAGTATAGTTATTTGAGTATTTTCAAATATCTTTTTCCAAGTTAACCTAACCCTCAAGCCTTTTAGTAGTGATGACTTTGAAATGTTAGATGAAGCACTTGAGGACTTCATCTAACAAGGTTCATCCACTAAGGCTTGTTATGACAAACTGAAACCAAGAGAAGCTAATGTGATTCAACCTCAACTTATCATTTACCCACCTTCACATAAACCTCAAACTCAAAACACACCCATTTTCACATTTGAATCACCTAAGAATAATGTTTCACAACAATTGAGTCATAATACCATTTTTCATACATACAACACTAGAAACAATCCACAACCAAGACAACCAACTCCAACAACCTTACCTTTGCCTAATCCCATCTTACCTAGTGCTCCCCATTTCCCTTCACATAGTCGAAAGGAGTATGATCTTGTTGAACAACTTAAGAATACTCATGCAAATATATTCCTATGGGACCTAATTCAAAATTCACCTAACTATCATACTATGCTTCTAACAACCCTTCAACAAGTTGTGATTCCCTCTAATACAAATGTAAGTGATGTAGCAGTTTTAATTTAGGGAATGAATGCAATTAATGTAGACATTACTTTTCACCAACATGAGCTATCTCCCTTGGAGATGAGAAAGAAACATGATGCATTCATGATAATATCTAGATTCAATAGGATGGGAATAAAAAGGACCCTTGTTGACAATGGCTCTACTCTTAATGTATGTAGTGTGCATCTTTTGGATAGACTTGGAGTAGATAAATAAAGAATTGAACCCGATTCCTTATCCATTCAAGGATTTGATAATGTAGGAAAGCAACTGCTTGGTGTGATTACTTTACCTATTAAAGTTGGAAAGGATACCTTACAAAATCCTATTCATGTTATGCCTCATGAACTTTCATACAATCTTCTCTTAGGAAGACCTTGGATTCATGAGATGCATGTGGTACCTTCAACTCTTCATTGTATTATGAAGTATGTCTATAACAATAAGGTATACAAGGTTGAAATAGACCTTGAGCCTGAAAGTTGCTTACAAGTTGAAAAAGGAATGACAAACCCCCTTAGCACATTCATTCCAATTTTGAGCATAGAGCCTACTAAAGAAGACAAAAAAGATATGGAAAAGGTGTCATAGTTATTAGAAGATGATTGGGGTTCCTTAGAGTTCACACCAACATTTATGGGAGAATAAAAAATGACAACAAAAGAAATTGAGAAACAACCAATGGTAATGTTAACACAAAATTCAGAAGAAAACTCACTAGCATCTAACTCATCTACTCTAGAAGAAGATACAAGCTATACAACAAACTTTGATGAGATAGATTATCAACAACCACCAAACCCAAAAGAAATAGAAAGACTTTATGGAAGAGGTTATGAGCTTATGAAAAAAATTGGTTATAGTGGAAAAGGATGTGGAAAGAAAGAACAAGGCATCCATTTTCCTATAGAACCTAACACACAAGAGACAAAAATTGGTTAAGGGTATTCCCCTTATAAGATAACACAAGCAAACAAAATACCATTGTTAAACATCAACACCATTATGTGTAAACCTAAAATAACTCTCACCTTGAAACGTCCTGTATTACTTGATACAACTTTTGAAGACTCATTGGAATACTTTAACAATGATGAAGCCTTGAATGAAATGTTAGGATTTTATGGCAAGCCATTTACTCCTAAAAAGAACCGGGTTACATGTGTTGCGATTAGTGCTAAGCAAGGAAACAGAGAAAAGGAAAGTAAGGATATTGATATAGACAACGAAGAATAAAATCCTGAATTTTTGAAACAAGGTGCACTTCCTTTGGGAGGCACAATTGACATATTGATGGATAATAACAATGAAGAAAAAGTGATTAAGATAGGAAAGTGTCTTGATGATGATGAACAAGAAGATCATACAACTTTACTTCATGACTTTCTTGAACTCTTTTCTTGGACTTATTTGAATATGTCGAGAATTGATGCTAAGATAGTAACACATAACATAGCTCTTGTTGAAAATGCTAAGCTAGTTAAACGAAAGATACGAAAGATGAATCCTAAGATAGACTTTTTAGTTAAATCCAACAATGAGAAGCTCCTCGAAGTTGGTTTTATATGTCCTATAGATTATTCTCCTTGGATATAAACATTGTCACTTTCATGAAACCTGATAATCGTATTAGAATGCGTATGGACTTTCGTGATTAAATAAAGCATCCTTAAAAGATGATTTTACCCTTCCTAATATCGACATGATAGTAGATTCGACTGTTGGACATGCTTTGTTGTCATTCATGGATGGATTCTTTGGATACAATCAAATATTTATCAACCCTCAAGATCAATACAAAAAAGTATTTACTACATTATGGGGAACATTTTTTTGGGTAGTCATGCCTTTCAGGTTGAAGAACACAGGTACAACATATCAACAAGCTATGACATTGATATTTCATGATTACATAAACACATTGCAGTAGTGAAGAGGATATTTAGATACTTGAAGGGAACTCCAGAACATGGTTTGTGGCATCCAAAGGATACTAATTTTTCTTTAAGTGCTTATATAGATGTTGGATGGGCTAGTTGTGTGGATGATAGGAAAAGTGCAAGTGGTGGTACATTATTTCTTGGATGAATATTGGTGTATTGGTTAAGAAAGAAGCAAGATTAAATATCTTTATCTACATTAGAGGAAGAATACATTGCAACAACATCTTAATGCACATAGGTGTTGTGGATGAGGAAAACCTTGAAGGATATTAGAGTGGTATATGATGAACCAATTTATATCTTCTACGATTATACACATACTATTAACATTTCATATAATCCAATGATGCAGTCAAGAACAAAACATATCTCAATCTAATATAACTTTTTGAGAGAGAAGGTTGCAAGGAATAAAGTGAAGCTTGATTATGTTCCTAAAAAGGATCAAGTTGTTGATACATTCACTAAGGCTCTTCCTAAGGATACTTTTGAGTATCTTGAAGAGAATTTAGGGGTCATTACCTATCCTTTCTTAAACTATATGCATAAGAATATGCATCAGTCCAGTGGATTTCAAGATTCATTCTTTATCCTAGACTAATATTGGAGGCTACCTCTCAAGGGGAGTAGGTAGTGGCTTTGTTGGTTGTTGCACTTAGGGGGGGTAAGTATTTTTGTAGGTTGGTGTTGTCCTTTGTCATATGTGTGAAAGGTTATGTACATTTGATGATTGATGTAGTTTTCTATGTGCTCCTAAGGGGGAGTATGCAGACTAGTAAAGAGAGAAAATGTGTATTGTTCAATATCAAAGGGAGAAAGAGATGCATATGTGTTTCCCTTTTACATTGATGTCAAAGGGAGAGAGGAAGAAATGTGAAAAGTGTTTAGAAAGGGGATTGAATAGTGTAGATAAGAGAGTAATGTGAGAAATAAAGAGAAAGAGTTGTCATGGAGCAATATGTTGGTGATAAGAGTTGTTATGTTTTTTGTTGATGGTTTTCATATCATGTATTGTCATTAATGAAAAAGGGGGAGATTATTGCAATTATGAGTATTTGGTGTTTTCATTGGTTTCAAAATTCTTGGGGAGATTATTGTAGTCTTATGCTTGTGTTTTTATTAATGACTGGTTGTGTTGGTGCTTTGATTAGTTGCATTATGTTGTCATTAGTAAGTGCTATTGGTGTCAACCTCTAGTGTTAATTTGATAAGAACCTATGCATGTATAGTTGAGTTGTAGTTAGTTTAGTGGTGATGAGGAAGTGTTGAAGATTATGATTATGTGTCTCTGGTTCTTGGTTTTTGAGAAAATTTGAATAAAAGAGGAAATAGTGTGTTGTAGAGGTGTTCTGGTGTACAAAATGGTGTTCTGGTTTGGCTCCACATTTCTTCTATGTTGAAGATCTACTTATGTTGTTCAGATATATTTTTCAAAGGTTCTCAAAGGTTCTATATTCATAATTTCTTGGTTTGGATCATTTTACAAAGAGAGTTGTGTTCACTACTGTGTGAACTATGTTGCAATAGTGTCTAGGAGAAATGGATTTGCTCCGCATTTCTTCGTAGTTTGGTTTTTGGTCATGTGATTCTAGAAATGTGTTGATAATGATCATATCTACCTATAGTCAAAGTTTTTCATGGTTTGGTTCTTCAAAAGTTTGTTTCTAAAGTAACAGAGGATGGAAGGTTGTTTGAGTGTACCTGGGTGTGTACATTCTTCAAGTTATAGTTATTGTGAAGGAATTTTTTGGATTTTAGAATGTTTATGGAATATTCTAGATTGTCTTCAAGTGATGTTTGGTGTCCATGAGTTGTCTTGGATTTGAGGAAGAGTGTATTGTTGTGCAATTTCTGCACACATGCCCCACTGAAAGCAGGGACCCTCTTTTCTTGCTCTATTTGCATGTTTGTTTTTGTAGGGTCTTGACTTCATCCCATTAAGGGATAAGTCTCTTGGTCTTGGTCTTGTTTCGCCCATGTTCTTAATGATAAATTTTCATTTGAGATGTCATTCTCACGACTTCATCATAATTTTTTAGCTCCTTGAGGCAGACCCTTGTTCAAAAGTTTGAAATTGAGGCAAAAATAATTAAATTTGGAGCAGGTTTGGTAATTCCAAGTACCTCAAATTACTCGAACCATAATATGGTTGGGTAATTTGAGCTACCTCGGATTACCTGAGTCTGAGCTCCCATTGAGTTTTTGAGTTCTCTAGGGGCGTACGATTGAGCATTTATTGTTTACATTAATGCGTTTTAAAGAGTCAATTTGGAGATAAATGAGGTTTAGGAGGTCATTTGGTCATTTTGCATTCTTGAGTGCTTGAAGTTGATAAGAGTCCCCACCATCCTGCATTCAATTTGAGTTTTAGCATTGGGTTTATCTTCTTTGATGGATCATTCTAGGGCTCAAAATATCCATTGCCAGTCGGCCATTGTATCCTCCTTTGTTGTGCATTGTTTCAAGGTATGTTCCATCAATTTCATGTAATGGTCTTCGTTACATTTCGTGCTTTGTTTCCAGTCTTTATAGTTTAATTCAGCCATTAAGTTTCTGGGTTTTAATTTTGTAATGTGCTTTGTTTCGTTATCTAGGGTTTTCTATTATTTAAAGTGCTTATTTTGAAGGTTAAAATAGGGCCTCGATTTAAATGAATTTGGTGAATAAATTTTATTGAGAATTCTTAGGATTCGCTCATTGCATCTTATTTTTATGTATTGATTTTAAGATTTTGAAGGTTGGCCTATTTTCAACGGTAACTCGAAAACGCTAGATTTGTAACAAAAAAATTTGATAAAAGAATGGTGTTGAGAATTATTGAATGGGATATTTAACTTGAACCCCCTTTTGAAATAACATTAATTCAATCTTAAAGGAGGAAAAAATTTTATCATCTATCATTTTGGTAGGGTAAAGTTTTGACACTTAGCGAAAATTTCAATCTCGAGCAAAACTCAGGAATTCTGAGGTAGCTCGGATTTTCCAAGCTCTAATCCGCCTGAAGAATATGAGCCCCCTTGGATTATTCAAATCTGCCTTGCATCTAAAAAACCCAAACTCAATGATGAGAACTTAGTGAAAAATTGATCTCATCTATCATTTGGTACTTCTGAGCTAGCTCAGATTACCCAAATGTTAGTTCACCCAGGTATTCTGAGGCCCCTAGAAATACCCGAGCTCAATGAAATGTGAACTCTCGATGTGTAATGTGAATTGAGTCTCAAGTGAAAATGATTTGTTTCATGATTTCGAGGTGTTTGATGCATTCATATGCTAAAAAATGTCAAGGGACCCCACAAATTGAAGGAAGTTGAAGGATGCCTAATCCAAGAAATCCAAGCTTGCTTGGATTACCTAAGCTCTAATCTAGTTGGGAAATCCAAGCTAGCTCGGATTACCTGACCCCCCTCTATGTTTTTCTTTAAATCTTAATGTCGATGGATAGAATGTTTGCACATTGGATTATATGATTATTTTGTGGGATGGTGATCAATTTGAGTGAAATCTGCATGCATACATGATGTGAGAATAGGATCTTTTGAAATGAATTTCTTGTCTTGTATTGCCATTGAAGTTGTATTATTATCATTTTGATTTAATGGCATTTCCATTGCATACATTGGTGCTTCTAGGAATTAATATGTTAAATTGATATCTTCCATTTTAGTGATTTTGGTCCTTTCTCTAATAGATGCATGCTTAGTTGAGTCATGACAAGACTACCAAAAAAAGGTTTCTTTAGTGCAAGAGGAGGTTAAGAGAAGATTAGAAAGGATTAAATATGACTTCAAGGGCATATGTTTGGAGACTAAGATTGCTTCCGCATGGTCAAATATTGTAGATACAAACATGGGACATGTGGATTAAGATGACTTTCAATAGTGAATGTTTGGAAATGCACCAACCCATCTAGCATAGGTTATCACTCACACTGGATTGGGGAAAGCAGCAGGGTTCCCTCCAACACAACTATGTACAGAGTTGGTCCTAGAATGTGCAAAGCACTATGACTCTAGAATGAGCATTTTAATTGGGCCACAACGAATAGTCATGGAAAATCTAACTGAAGAGTCCATTGTAGAGGTTTTCAACATTACCTCACATCACAAGCTCATTGAAAAAAACAATATTGGGGAAGCAATCAAGTTCTATGATGAAGACCCTAACAGAGCTTTGGAAATCATGAACAATTCTTGGATATTGAAACCAAATCTACACTACTCAAAGCTTCCCAAACAACTGCACATAAGTGATTTCAAGCTAGAGTATCATGACATTATAACTCTTTTGGGAAGAGTCATGGGAGTAGAAGAAGCTCACATCTTTCAGACTTGCATGTTCTACCCCATCACAGCAATTGTGGCAAACAAGCATTAGCACTGGGATAGAATCATAAGCAACAATTTGGATGCCCAATTGAGAAGTGTGTAAGAAACCAATAGATTCACCGTGACCTCATATCTTGTCTACATGTTGCCACACAATCTTGACTAAGTACAAAGGTCTCAACTGCAAGGGAACTATAGGGAAAGACAAGATATGGGATGTTTACCTATAGTTACAACACAAAACATCCAACTACAAAAGGGCCAATGATTCCTTTTTCATGTGCATTCCTAGGTTGTTATAGGATGATCTTCATGTCAAGGTTTTTTTTATGCCATGGACTTGATCAAGCAGTATGGTGAATGGTTTTTTCAATTAAAAAGGTTCACATACATCTAGGTACAAGGATCTCTAGTTGTTCCTCTCACATTACCTAGGTATCCAATCAACAAACTTCTAATCTTGGAACTGACAAGACAAATGGTAGGCATTGAGGAGATCCTACAACAAGAGGTGAAAAAGAAAGGATTGGGATCAAAATTCCATGTGAGAATGGGAACTTAGAGGCCTTCCCTTCTATTCAAAGTGCTAAAATTTTTGAGAAAGAGATGGCACATTTTGAGCTATACTCCCATACCAATAGGAATAATTTTTATCCATATAGCAAGGCCATGAAGCAAGCCAATACAAAATTCAAGCATAAGGACCACATTGAGGACTAGTGGACTAATTGTAGAGATGAAATTGATGTCCTTAGGAGGAAATTTTCTAGACTTCCTCTCAAATGGATAAGGCTATACAAAGTGGTAGAAGTACCTGATCAAGTACAGGATGATGAGGTGAATTTGGTTGAACATCATGACTATGAGCCTCATAGGAGCAAACCATTTCCTCCAATCAACTATTCAGAGGAAGAGGTAACAAATTTAGACCAAGTTATTGATCCAGTAAAGAAGTATTCTAGGTTATGGGTAAAGCACAAAGTGTTAAAAATAGAAGTTGAAGGTGAAAAGTTCACCTATGACTTGATGGCATACTTGGAGTTTCAGTTTGAAGAAAAAATTGAAATGATAAAGGTGATGATACTATAGAACTTCATGAAGAGGATGTTCAAGAGGAAGGAAGACCTGTGCACATTAAGAGGAGAACAAGGAGTTAGACACAAGTAAAGCAAGGGGAGAATCCATCTAAAACCAAGAGGGCTCCTCAAGTTAGCACTGTTGTAGAGGAAGGTGAAACCCCACAACCTATAAGGGAGATAAGAATAATCACATAAAGACAAAAGGCTGCTAAGGCAAGGAAGGGAAATGTTGACACCGATGCTCCTTCTTCAGCAAAAGTTGTTGACTTGGAAAGTTCAGGGGAAAAGCCCCAAGTGTATGTTAGAAGGAACTCTCCCAAGCATAAGGTCTCTCCAGTAGAAGGGATGAAAGTTACAGAGAAAGAAGTGCAAGAGAAGAGGCACCTACCAATGATGCATAGAAGAGAGCAGCTATAGGAAATAATTCCTCTATTCCTTCTCCACATCATAATGTAAAAGTTTTAGAGGGAGCAGTTCATGAGGAAGGAAACATATCCAATGACCCTAAACAACCAAAGGAAGAAGATGAAGAAGTCTCTACTCCTAAAAGTGGAGAATGGAGGAAATTTGTATAAGAAATGAAACAATCTACCTCTGAAGTAGAGAGTATGAATATAGAGTCTGAGGTTGTTCAAGGAAAGCATCTAAGTCCTCAGAAAAGGTAATAATTTATGAACCAGAACATCACCCTGAGGTAGGGGAAAACAAAGAGGAAGTTGAGAACAAGGATGAACAGGAAGATCAAACAAAATTAGAGAAGAATGTTGAGGTAAATGTGGTTGAAAGTCCAAATAAGGAGGTGACAACTGAGCAATATGTTGCTCCTCAATGGTTAGAAAGAAGGCTTAGTAAGAAACCCATATTTGTGCAAGAGGAAGCTCTGAGTTGGGACAAGTTGCTTGAGAAATGGGGACAACCCAAACAAAGGAAAAGAGTTGGGACAATCTCTAAGATCTCAAAAAATGAATTCAATAATAGGGTTATCCATGTAGCAGTTCCTGCAAATGATAAGTTTAAGGATGAGGTTAGGCCCTCTGATTACAAAGTATAAACTATTAATTTGGGGCCAACCACCAAGGAGTAGGAAAAGGAAGAATTCCAAGAATCTTCTCAGGAAATTTTGAGGAAATTAGATAGATAAAATGAGGAAAAGAAGAAGCTACAAAGATAGCTAAATGATGTTTACAAATATGTTCAAAATTTGATGAAGCCTTTGCAAACTATTGGGAGTGAAAGTATTATTCTAGAGGGATTGCTACCTAAAGAGGGAGTTTCAGAAATTGAAAGATTATATTCCTTTGTTCAGAGCACTCATAGGTGGTAACAAGATGTTAGTAATCAAGGAGATGAAGCAATTGAAAAAATGCTTAAATTTCACACCAATGATTTTGATTTTCTAGAACATATTTCATAGTTTGTTGTAGATTGCAAGAAGTCTAATGAGTCAACTATCAAGGAGTTGTAGAAAATTTTGTAGGTACCTAAGGATGAATTGGTCAAGTTGGATATCTTTTCCCATGATGAAATTGGAAAATTGGAGTGGATTGAGGTCTGGAATTATAGGAAGGAACTCCTTTCCAAGGCTTTGAAGAAAGTAATGAAGATACAAGGGAAGGTGAAAGGAATATATGATGGTTGCATCAGTTTTTTGGAGATAATGATTGGAAGAAAGAAGTTTGGTTAGAAAAACATGAACATCAGCAAGTTAAAAGGATGGTGGCATGAGGTATATTCTCCTTCTGATAGTGCTCCAATCACTAAAGAAAATCTAGAGGATGCAACAATTTACATTTTAAAACTGGATAAATACCATGAATTATAGATTGAATGGAATAAGGTGATGCCCTAGTATCTTGAGGAATTCCAAAATTATAAAACAAGGGTTAAATTTATTCCAGTTCCAAATCCAGAAGATATGAAAGAAATTTTGGGAAAATTCAAAGAGTTATCCAATAAATTAGAAATCAACAAGGAGGGAGAAGATAACCAACACGTAGTCACCTAGAACTTTGTGCCAATCATGTGACAATATAGTTGGAGGGCGACCTCAATTTTTTTGCAAGCAAAGGAATATTTTGGAAGGGTCTAAGTCGATCTAGATGAAGTTTCAAGCATTAAATGTAAATTTTATTTTATTCAAAACTTCCTAGGCCGACCTATTGATGTAAACCCTAATTTGGGGCTGACCTAGTGTTATTTCTCTATAAATTGAGGTTCAAGCCTCCTTTGTAAGAATTAGAATCAGTTAGACATAGTTTCCAGAGCTAGAATTGAGATAGGAGTTAGTATTTTTAAGAGAAAGTGTTGTTACATTGAGAATACATGAATTGTTGCAAACTTGGGTGATTTAATATAAGTAAAAACATTGTTCTTTGGTGTTATTTCTTGTGTTGCTTCACTTTGCATGGTTCTTGTTGTTCCATATCTTTAAGATTGCTTTGAGATTATTAGTTGCATGCTAAATTTTAGATTTAGATATGATGAAATGGTGTTTATGGTTTAATATTTGAAGTGTTTGAGCAATCTCTGGTCCATAATTTTAGCAACTTGTTGATTGTAAGTTGTTGTGTAAAGTTAGACTGGGCCTTAAATTTGTGTGCTAAGTTCAATTGTGGTTGTTTATTCATTTCAATTGTTAAAGAAGGTTGATATGGGTGAATACTTAATGATCTGAAAATCTTTAATTCCTTAGAAGATTGCACTATTTCTGTGAGATTCTAGGTTTATTCTAGGTTTAGTAGGAATTATTTTTGAAGGATTGGCCCACTTTAAGTGTTTAATCATTTGCATTGTTGGTCTTAGAAATCATTTTAGTTTTATAATCTCTTTAAACCCTTATCTTTTGTTATTTCTTTTGAAATTTGTGTTAGGTTTTAGGATTAAAATTATCACCATATTGCAAGATCTGATAAATCTGAAGGTTCCAACATTTGTTTTGTAAGGTCCCTTGTGATCACCAACATTTTCACATTTATCACTGAGTTTTTTTTGCATTGTCAAGACATGAAATTAGAAACCTTGGGGTTGTCTCTTGAGGCTTGTTGATAGAGATTTACCTTTCAAGAGAGATAGAGTACTTGTATTATGTCTGAGTTGTACAGAAAACACCATCAATAGATTGGTGCTAGGAGGGCCTAAATAAGCAAGTTGGATCATTTTCTATCTGTAATTTCTCCTTAGATATTTCGAAGAAGAACCATATCTACCCTAGAGGAGGAAGATTTTTAGGAGTTGCAAGCCCCTACCAGGTCAAGAAGGACTAGAAGAATGGGAGAATCATCATCTGCTCCACCATTTGCATCCTCTCCATCATCTTCACCCTCATCAATCCCATCATCATCTAATTATGAGGCCATCCCCATTCAGCAACCCCAGCTAGTTGTTAACTAACCACTACCACCTCTAATGTTACCAATGACTTTCTTAGAAAATAAACCATCACCCTTATCCTTTAAGAACTACAATGTAATGCCCAAAAAACTTGAAAATTTATGCTCCAAGTTTCATATCAATGATCCTAATAGGATTGCAAAGGAGCACATTAGGATTTTCTAGACTTGTCTTAGGGATAGGGGGATTAATCATGAAGATGTTGCATGTAGGATTTTCCTATATTCCCTAGGGGAGGATGCATTTTACTTGTATAATCATTTTCCTACTAGGTCAATCCACAATTGGACTGAATTGGAAAATGCTTTTTTGTAGAAGTTTAAAATTCCCATCAGTGCCAATGAGTTGTATTTTCAATTCACTAAGGTTAAAAGGGAAGTCAATGAGCCAATAGGGTCATTCAATAATATATTTCATTGTACATACACTAGGCTAAAATCTCCCTATGTTGTGGATGATGCCACTACCTTGGAAGTTTACTATGAAGCCCTTGATAGCCTTACTGCTACCTTTCTTAAATGGAGAACTAATCCTCCTACCACATTTTTGGGTGCCTATACAGAAGTAGTCAAGGTTAGCACTGATTTGAGGAAACATTTGTCAGGACCCTTTCCATCTGTAGGACCTGTTGCTCACCTAGTACAAATCCATGTGGTTAATTAGGCTTTAACTAATCATACACCCATTATGAATCTGGTGCCACAATTTCCTTTAGTTCCACATCTAGGTCCTCCAATGAATCAAGCCCCACCAATGACCAGTTATCCTCAAAAAAATTTCAATCATCCCCTTAATTCACAACAACCGGTTGGCTTTCCTACTTACATGCAAAATTCTAAAGTATTGAACTAGTCCATAGGATCAAGAGTGGCATTAGGATACCCTCAGAATAATGTGAATTCAGTACCTTAATCTTGATAAGGAGAGATTAGATGAGCTAAAAGAACAAGTTAAGAAGCTGAATATGGAAGTAACGTACCTAAGGAACTAGAATAGTCAACTCCAGGCTTCTCAAAGGAATATGTAGTTCATTTATAATAGGGAGAATTGGGATTTTGCACAAGGACATGGACAAAAGATTGATAGAGGGCAGCCATCTAGATAGAATTTTGATAGAGGATAGATAAGTGGACAAGGATTTGATAGGAGATAGCCCCAAAGGTAGAAAAAAATGTGGAATACAAGACCAAATAATGGAGGTGTCCCTACTCCATTGGATCAACCTCCTAATTAGGAAAAGCCTCCAAGTGGTGTGTATCTAGCAGAAGCAGCTTTGTCTAGATGATGTAGACTCCACAAGACAAGTCAACATTTTGAGCTGGATTTCCCTAAATTCTAGACTGTTGCATCCATCTTTTAGTATGAGGTTGAAAACAATTCTAGAAATCAAGAATTGGTACCATTTAGGACCTATGATTTTTTATTAATGGTGTTGAATCATCCTCCTTTCCCATGAAGCAAAGAGAACAATCCAGAAGAAGAGTTAGGTGAGCAGGATGATAAGAAAGAGCAAGTGTACAATGGAGATGAGATTTCACAATTGCTCAATGAAGGAACTAAGAATGATAATGGTTCTTTGGATGAAGAGGAAGTGGGTGTTGAAGAAGTTCAGATGTTCCAATAGCCAATAAGAAAATATGATATGAGGAATAGGTGACTAGAGGTCCACAAGCTGGAGGCCCATTCACTACATCAATCCCTCCTAATAACTTCACTACACCGCTTGATCATAATGCTAGTAACAATCCATCCTATCCTCATGTACCCACACAATATTTTCAAAAGGACAGTCTAATTCTTCTAAGGGAAAGAACACTAATGAAGGTATGAAAAGGTTGGTGAATTATCCCAAGGACATTTATGTTGATATGAATATTGAGCAATTGGGTGAATATGTAGCTAAGGAACTCAATAAATTAAAGGTAAGTCTTTGTGCTTTTGAGTTGCTAAGAGTTCCTACTATCAGAAATACAGTTCTAGGATCCTTTAAAGCAAATGTAGTTCCCCAAGATAGGACTAGTGAAGTAGTTGGGAAAACTTCTAGTTCACAAGCACCAAAAGACCAAAGTCAAGCACAACCTAGAGATAAAGGAAAAGAAAAAGATAGGAATCAAGTTGCACAAGTTGACACACAGCTAAGTCTATTTCAAGGCAAGATAGAAACTCCTCCTTTTCTAATTTGTGTTCACCTCTTTGGGAAGAACTTACATAACTATCTTCTAGACTCAGGGGCCTCCATGAAATTCATGCCTTTTGCTATCTATAGAGCCCTAGGTATTACTCCTACAAATTCTAATGAAAAGTTACTCAATTGGACAAGACAAAAGTGAATTTGGTGGGAGAACTAAATATGATTCCTATGCAAATTGTTTTAGAACCTAGGATTCAAAAAATTATCAACATTCAAGTGGCAGATATTCCTGATATGTATGGTCTAATCTTAGGTAAAGATTTAACTAAGGCACTAAATGGATATGTGTCAACCGATCAATCCCACATGTGGCTTCCCTGGAAGGGAGTGCCAAATCAAATCAGGATTGAAAGGGAACCTAGAATGAAGTATGTAATCATTGAATACTAGAATACTTCAAATGAGATATTAGTATTAGAAGTTAGTTTGGGGAATTATGTATTAGTATTCCCTCTTTCAGAATCAGATACAAAGGAAATATTTATGTTATAGAGCACACCCACTGAGCTCACATTAGAATCTTGTAGCACTAGAGCATTAGTTGAATCAATAGAGGAGGGTGATGACCGGGAAGATGGCCAACTCGGCTTGTTGGATAGTTTTCAAGACTTTATCTATAAATGCATAGAGGAACAAATTCAATTGGGAAGAGATATGAATTTTGAAGAGTTACTTCTTCCAAATTGGTGCAAGGTCCATAATACTTCTCACTTAGAGATGGAATGTTGCCTATGCCAGAAAGTAGTGGAGAAAATACAAAATTGCATCAATCTGACCCTGGCTATTAAGATAAATGTGCAAAGCATCCAAGATGATCCTAGGGGTAAAATAATAATGTCTTCTAAAGAACCTCCCAATAGTAGAAAAATTAAGGATAAATCAAGAGGGTCAGGAGCTATTGGTTGTTGGACACTTAGATTTGATGGATCCAAATCTAAGCAAGGTGTTGGAGCTAGATTTGAGTTGATCAACCCTAAAGGTAAAACCTTTTTTGTTGCTCATAGGCTTCAATTCCATTGTACTAATAATGTAGTTAAATATGAAGCTTTGATTCATGGATTGCTAATGGTATTAAGAAAGAAAGTCAAGATTTTGCAAGTTTTTGGAGATTCTGAATTGGTAGTGAGGCAAGTTAGGAAACAATACTCATGTCATGATAGAAGGATGAATAATTATAGACAGAGTTTGGGATATCATTGAGGGGTTTGATGCTTTTAACATTCAATTGATACCCCATAACAAGAATCAAACTACAAACGCTTTAGCTTAGGGCGCTTGTCACTTTCAAGTTTGAAGAAGTTTACTGTTGAACTCACTCCAGTGCCTTTAGTGCCTAATAATGTAACCAATTTTTAGGTATGTGAAGATGATAAGCGCATTCTTGATTTCATCACAAACTCTAATGTGTTTACTTCTCAAATAATAGATGAGGTGGAGCCTTGGGAAGAAAAAATGGATTTAGAAGGAGTGATTAATCTAAAATCGAACACCATTCCAAGGGGGATGGTATAACTAGAAAGAATTTTTGATTTGGATAGGATAAAAGATCAAGAACGCCAGGCTAAGAAGGAGTCCATTAGAAGTCAATATAAGATGTATAATATGTGGACTCCAGACAATGTCAAGAATGTTTTCATTGGAAAATTGTGTACTCCAGAAGAAAATAAGGAAATAATAGATGCTCTCCACATGTACCAAGATGTTATAGCTTGGAGTTATGAAGATTTTTAAATGTATGATACTTTGATAATTACACACACTATTCCTCTCAAACTGGGTGCTAAGCCTTTTAGACAGAGATAAAGACTAATCAATGCTTTTTTGGGATAGATCATTCAGAAGGAGGTATAGAATTTATTATCTTATTGTATCATATTTCTAGTCAGGCATTCCACTTGGGTTTTCAATTTGGTTCCAATAAGGAAGAAGAATGGAGAAATCAAGCTTTGTGTTAATTTCAGGAACCTCAATCGTGCCTCAAAAAAGGAAAACTACCCTGTCCCATCACTGGATGAGGTGTTATAGATTGTTAATGGATCCCAAATGATGTCCTTTCTAGATGGATACTTATGGTATAATCAGGTCATGGTGCAATATGAGGATAGGCACAAAATTTCCTTCACCACAAAGTGGGGGACTTTTTCTTACAGGAGAACTCCTTTTGGGCTAATCAATGTAGGGGCAACCTTCCAAAGGGCTATGGACATTGCCTTCAAGGACATCATTGGTAAGTGTATCATTATTTACATGAATGATTTAATAGTCTTCTCAAAGAAATGAGGTGATCATATTGAAGATCTATGTAAAGTATTTCAAAGGTGTAGAGAATTTGGTATTTCACTCAATCCAAAGAAATGCATCTTTGGAGTCACTGAAGGGAAGCTATTAGGACATGTTATTTCAAAAAAGGATATCTATATTGATCTAGAACGAGTAGAGGCAATACTAAAAATTCAACCCCCAACAGGTAAAAAAGAGATGAAATCCTTTTTTACAAAAATTAACTTTGTCAAGAAGTTTATTACTGGATTCGTAGAAATAGTTAAACCCTTGAATGCAATGTTGAAGCAAGATGCAAAGGTTGAGTGGAGTGTTGAAGCAAAGGAGGCTTTTGTAGAAATCAAGAGGGAAATAGTGAATGCCCAAATATTGGTGAGCCTTGATTATGCCAAGCCTTTTTATATATATTCATTTAAATTGGATCACTCTAGTGCTAGCATTTTAACTTGGAAATCTGACCAAGGAAATGAGCATCCTATAGATTTTATGAGTTCTCCATTAAAAGATGCAAATTTGAGATATCCTAGTGTAGAAAAATAGGCTTATTCTTTGGTTAGAGTTGTGAAGAAATTTAGGCACTATATCTTGAGGAATAAAGTCTTTGCAATAGTGCCAGATCCTGCAGTCAAGCTTCTACTGATGCAAAATGAACTAGGAGAACAAAGAGCTAAGCGGGTTATAATGTTACAAGAGTATGATATCGAGATCCAGCCTATGAAACTGGTGAGAGGCCAGGGATTAACTCAGACTATGGCTGAAATTGGTCCTAATCTCGCAGCCCAACACTATCACCTTCAATATTTTTCACCAGGTGAATGGTATGATGACATTATCTACTATCTCTTAAATCAACAATGTTCTGATCATCTCAATGCAATGCAGTGGAGAACCCTACATTTGAAAAGTGAAAACTACATGCTAAAGGGGGTTGTTTTATACAAGAAGAATCATGAAGGAATTCACCTTCACTACCTTGGAAAAGAAGCTGAGAGAGTGGTGACTAAATTCCATGATAAGTATGCCACAGGCCACAGTTCTAGACCAGCTATTGCAAATCTGATTTTGAGGGTGGGCTATTATTGGCCTACTTTATTTAAGGTGCACACAACCACATGAGGACCTTCCATGTGTGTCAAACTGCAACAAGTAGGGAGAAGCATGTAGCAGTTCTGCTCTAGCTAGTAATTGAGGTAAAACCATTTGTGTAGTGGGGTTTGGACTTCATTGGTTCAATCAATCCACCTTCCTCTGCAAGCCACCGATAAATTCTCTTTGTAACTGATTACTTTACTAGGTCAACTAAAGCTCTTGCTTGTAAGTAATGCACTTCTGAGTTAGTAATGAATTTTCTAGAATAAAATATTAGCAATCGCTTTGGTTTCCCATTTCCTTTGGTTTGTGATAATTGTCCTGCATTTTCTTCATTAAATTTTTTGGGTTGTGCTTTTGATCATGGAATCATTGTTAAGTTTTCCTCCAATTACTACCCACAAGGAAACAGTTTGGCTGAGTCCTCAAATAAGAATATTTTAACAATCATCCATAAATTGTTAGAGAGGAAACTTAAGGACTCGCATACCCAACTCAAATTTTCTCTTTGGGTGGATCACACTAGACATAAGGCCTCTCTAGGAACCTCTCCTTACCACCTTGTGTATGGTTTGGAGACAACATTCCTAATTCAATTGAAAATACCTAGTTTGCAGGTTATTAACGGTTACTATGACGAATGGGATAGGCATGATGGCCATTTGGTTGAACTTTTGCACCTTGAAGAGAAAAGGGATGAAGCGTTAGAATTTTTTTCTAAACATCAGGGTGTCATTAAGAGATGGTTTGATAGAAAAGCTAAGGTGAAAGCCTTTAGGATCTTTGAATTGTTCTTGTATTGGGATAAAGTACACAACAGAAAAGGGGAGCATGGAAAATTTGATAAGCTTTGGCTTGGCCTCTTCCAGATTTCAAAAATATTGGGAGACAATGCTTTTTTGCCTAAAAACTCTCACTGGAGAGGATGTCCCATTACCTATCAATGGGAAATATTTGAAGCACTACTTCATGTCTTGAGCTACTTGCAACTCTTCCTTTGTAAATAGTTAGGTTAGATGTTGGTTTCTTTTGCTTTTCTTTGTTTGTTTTCTTTTTTTGGTTAGTATAGGTCTACTTTAGTTTAGGTTTGGGGTTTGGTTTTGTTTTTCTTTTGGTTTTGGGCTCCCCTATTTTCCTCTAGGCATGTTGCACTTGCATAGAAATGATTATATTATCAGGGATTATTCCAGGTATTTCTTTACAAACTCTAATCATCCTTCCAGAGTCAGTTGGTGGAAATCCTTTAATTAGTGTCACATGTGCTAATGCTTGAAGTGGATGAGTCATTGGATTAAGTTAAACCTGAAATGTGCTAAAGTCTTACACTTATACACATATCTTAAAGAATTCCAAGGTTGTTAATGGTTACTCATGAAGTCTGGTCAAGTGAAAAATCTTATTTATGTTTCAGCGCCACTGTGGTTCTCAGCCTTGAGTGTGAGCTTCATTACTTACAAGGTGAAAAAGAAAGTTTAAAAGATCTTAAAAGAATATCAAAAGAAAAGAAAAGAAAAAGAATATTGAAAATAAAAAGTGAATATTCACCTCATGAGGAGTATCCGAGTATCTCTACCGAGGCTATGGATGCCTGACCGAAAGTAGAGCTATACTCAAGAGGGCCACAACAATAACCTCGTCAGGGCTATGGACACCTGACTAGTAGCGAGGCTCTATCCAAGATGCTTTTGGAGTTAGAATCTTTACATAGCTTGATTAGACTAAGTTTGGATCCTACAGCAATAGAGGGAGGGAAATGAATACATTTCCACACACTTTGACTCCAACACAATAAAGGCTTTCTTGTCCATGTACTTTGAAAATTTTCTTGTGGTTGACCTAATGTGAGGAATGAAACCAGAGATTTTGGGTTCTTGATTCTAGTTTTTCATCGAAATTCTCTAGAGCATTTCCCTAGCGAGAGTTGCCATTTGTTGTGCAATTTTTGTACACACACCCCACTGAAAGAAGGGACCCTCTTTTCTTGCTTTTTTTGCTTCTTTGTTTCAATATGGTCTTGACTTCATCCCCTTAAGGGATAAGTCTCTCATTCTTTATCTTGTTTTTCCCATGTGCTTAATGATAAATTTGCATTTGAGATGGAATTCTTGTGACTTCATGATAATTGTCTAGCTCCTTGAGGCTGACCCTTGTTCAAAAGTTTTGAAATTAAAGAAAAAATGATTAAGTTTGGAGCAGGTTTAGTAATTCTAAGGTACCTTAGATTACCTGAACCATAATCTGGATAGGTAATCCAAGCTACCTCAGATTACCCGAGTCCAAGTCCCATCGGGTTTTCGAGTTCTCTAAGGGTGTACAATTGTGCATTTATTGTTTACATTAATGCATTTTAAGGAGCCAATTTGGAGATAAATGATGTGTAGGAGATCATTTGGTCATTTCGCATTCTCGAGTGCTTGAAACTGAGAAGAGTCCCCACCATCATGCATTCAATTTGAGTTCCAGCATTGGGTTTATCTTCTTTCAGGGATCATTCTAGGGCTCAAAATATCCATTGCCAATTGGCCAGTGTATCCTCCTTTCCTATGCACTATTTCAAGGTATGTTCCTTAGATTTCATTAGATAGTCTTGGTTACATTTTGTGCCCTGTTGCCAATCTTTATAGTTCAAGTTGGCTATTGACTTTTTGTGTTTTAATTTTGTAATGTGCTTTGTTTCTCTATCTAGGGTTTTCTGTTATTTAAAGCGCTTATTCTAAACGTTAAAATAGGGCCTCGATCTGAATGCATTTGGTGAATAAAGTTTGTTGAGAATTCTTAGGATTCACTCATTGCATCTTATTTTCATGTATTGATTTTAAGATTTTGAAGGTTGCCCTATTTTGAATGGTAACTCAAAAACCCTAGATTTGTAATTGTGAGTTTGATAAAAGAATGGTGTTGAGAATTATTGAATGGGTTATTTAACTTGAATCCCCTTTCGAAATAACATTGATTCAATCTTAAAGGACACAAAAAGGTTATCATATATCATTTTGGCAAGGTAAAGTTTCGACACTTAACAAAAATTTCAATCTCAAGCAAAACGTGGCAATTCTAAGGTAGCTCAGATTTTTTGAGCTCTAATCCACCCGAAGACTCTGAGCCCCCTTGCATTATCCAAATATACCTTGTGTCTAAAAGCACAAACTCAATGATGAGCACTTAGCAAAAAATCAATCTCATGTATCATTCAGTGCTTCCAAGCTAGCTCAGATTACCCAATAGTTAGTTCACTCAGGTAATCTGAGGCACCTAGAAATACTTGAGCTACATGAAATGTGAACTCCTAATGTGTAACGTGAATTGAGTCTCAAGTGAAAACAATTTATTTCATGATTTTGAGGTGTTTGATGCATTCATATGCTAAATCATGTCAAGGGACCCCACGAATTGAATGAATTTTATGATCATAAGTTGAAGCATGCCTAATTTGGAAAATCCGAGCTTGCTCAGATTACCTGAGCTCTAATCCAGAAGGGGAATCTGAGCTAGCTTGGATTACCCGACCCCCTTTGTGTTTTGTTTTAAATCTTAATTACGATGGATAAAATGTTTTCACATTGGATTATATGATTATTTTGTGAGACGGTGATAAATTTGAGTGAAATTTGCATGCATACATGATGTGAGAATAGGATCTTTTGAAATGAATTGCTTGTCTTGTATTTCCATTGGAGTTATATTATTATCATTTTGATTTAATGGCATTACCATTGCATACATTAGTGCTTATGGGAATTAATATGTTAAATTGTTATCTTCCATTTTACTGATTTTGGTCCTTTCTCTAACAAATGCAAGCTAAGCTAAGTCCTGACAAGACTACCAAAACAAAGGATGCTTTAGTGAAAGAGGAGGTTAAGAGAAGATTAGAAAGGATTAAGTATGAATTCAAGGGCATATGGCCAGAGACTAAGATTGCTTCCGCTTGGTCAATGATTGCAGATACAAAGATTGGATATGTGGATTACGATGACTTTCAAGAGTGAATGTTTGGAAATGCACCAACCCATCTAGCACAATTTATCACTCACACTAGATTGCCACAAGCATCAAGGTGCCCTCCAACACAACTATGTCTAGAGTTGGTCCTAGAATGTGCAAAGCACTATGACTCTAGAATGAGGATTGTAATTGGGCCACAAGGAAGAGTCATGGAAAATATAACTGAAGAGTCCATTGCAAAGGTTCTCAACATTTCCTCACATCACAAGCTCATTAATAAATCAATATTGGGGAAGCAATCAAGTTCTATGATGAAGAGCCTAACAGAGCTTTGTAAATCATGAATAATTCTTGGATACTAAAACTAAAGCCACACTACTCAAAGCTACCCAAACAACTCCACAAAAGTGATTTCAAACTAGAGTGTCATGACATTATAACTCTTTTGGGAAGAGTCATGGTAGTAGAAGAAGCTCACATCTTTCAGACTTGGATGTTCTACCCCATCACACAAATTGTGGCAAACAAGCATTACCACTAGGCTAGAATCATAAGCAACAATTTAGATGCCCAATTCAGAAGTGTGCAAGAAACCAACAAATTTACCATGACCTCAAATCTTGTCTACATGTTGGCACACAAGACTAAGTACAAAGGTCTCTTCTGCAAGGGAACTATAGGTCAAGAAAGGAAATGGGATGTTTACCCATATTTACAACACAAAACATCCAACTACAGAAGGGCCAATCATGCCTTTTTCATTTACATTCCCAGGTTGTTACAAGATGCTCTTTGTGTCAAGGTTTTTGTTGATGCCATGGACTTGATCAAGCAGTATGGTCAATGGTTTATTCAGTTTCAAAGGTTCAAATACATTTGGGTACAAGGATCTCCAATTGTTCCTCTCTTATTACCTAGGTATCCAACCAACAAACTTCTATTGCTAGAACTGACAAGACAAATGTTAGGCTTTGAGGAGATCCTACAATAGGAGGTGAAAAAGAAAGGATTGGGATCGGAATTCCCTTTGAGAATGGGAAATTTAGAGGCCTACCCTTCTATTCAAAGTACTCAACATTCTAAGAAATAGATGACACAATTTGAGCTATACTCCCATACCAATAGGAATAATTTTCACCCATATGGCAAGGCCATGAACCAAGCAAATAGAACATTCAAGCATAAGGACCACATTGAGGACTATTGGGCTAATTGTAGAGATGAATTTAATGTCCTTAGGAGGAAATTTTCTAGACTTACTCTCAAACTGATAAGGTTGTACAAAGTGGCAGAAGTTCCTAATCAAGTATAGGATGATAAGGTGAATTTGGTTCAACATCATGACTATGAGCCTCACAGGAGCAAACCATTGCCTCCAATCAATTGGTTAGAGGAAGAGGTAACAAATTTAGACCAAGTTATTGAGCTAGTGAAGAAGTATTCCAAGTTATGGGTAAAGCACAAAGTGTTAGAACTAGAAGCTGAAGGTGCAAAGTTCAGCTATGACTTGATGGAAAACATGGAGTCTCAGTCTAAAGAAGAAATTGAAGCTAATAAAGGTGATGATACTGTTGAACCTCGTGAAGAGGATGTTCAAGAGGAAGGAAGACCTATTCAAATTAAGAGGAGAACTAGGTGTTAGACACAAGTGAAGCAAGGGAAGAAGCCATCTCCTAAAACCAAGAGGGCTCCTCAGGTTAGCACTGCTATAGAGGAAGGTGAAACCCCACAACCTATAAGGAAGTGAAGAATAATCATAGAAAGACAAAAGTATACTAAGGAAAGGAAGGGAAATGTTGACATCGATGCTCCTTCTTCAACAAATATTGTTAATTTGGAAATTTCAAGGGAAAAGCCCCAAGTGTATGTTAGAAGGAACTCTCCCAAGCATAAGGTCTCTCTAGTAGAAGGGATGAAAGTTACAGAGAAAGAAGTGAAATATGAAGAGGCACCTACTGATGATGCAGAGAAGAGAGTAGCTAGATGAAATAATTCCCCTATTCCTTCTCCACATCATAATGTACACGTATCGGAGGGAGCAGTTCACAAGGAAGGAAACATATCCAATGATCCTAAACAACTAGAGAAAGAAGATGATGAAGTCTCTACTCCTGAAAGTGGAGAATGAAGGAAATTTGTACAAGAAATGAAACAATCTACCTCTGGAGCAGAGACTAAGAATATAGAGTCTAAGGTTGTTCAAGGGAAAGCATCTAAGTCTCTGGAAAAGGTAATAATTTATGAACCAGAAGATCACCCTGAGGCAAGGGAAAAAAGAGAGGAAGTTGTTGACAATCCTCACCAGGACAAGGATAAATAGGAAGATCAACTAGAAGTAGAGAAAAATGTTAAGGTAAATGTGGTTGACAATCCAAATAAGGAGGTGAGAACTGAGCAATCTACTGCTCCTGAATGGTTAGAAAGAAGGCTTAGTAAGAAACCCATAATTTTGCAAGAGGAAGCTTTGATTTGGGACAAGTTGCTTGAGCAATGCAGACAACCCAAACATAGGAAAAGAGCCAGGACAATCTCTAAAAGCTCAAGAGATGAATTCAATAATAGGGTTATCCATGTAGCAGTTCCTACAAATGATAAGTTCAAGGATGAGGTCAGGCCCTCCAATTACAAAGTAAAAACTATTAATTTGGTGCCAACCACCAACGAGTAGGAAAGGAAGAATTCCAAGAATCTTCTCAAGAAATTTTGATGAGATTAGACAAAGAAACTGAGGAAAAGGAGAAGATGCAAAGACAACTAAATGATGTTTACAAATATGTTCAACATTTGATGAAGCCTCTGCAAACTATTGGGAGTGAAATTATTATTCTAGATGGATTGCTACCTAAAAATGTAGTTTCAAAAAGTGAAAAGTTAAATCCCTCTATTCAGAGCACTCATGGGTGGTTACAAGATTTTAGTAATTGAGGAGATGAATCAATTGAAAAAATGCTTAAATTTCACACCAATGTTTCTAATTTTCTAGAACATATTTCACAGTTTGTTGTAGATTGGAAGAAGTCTGATGAGTCAACTATCAAGGAGTTGCAAAAAATTCTATAGGTACCTAAGGATGAATTGGCCAGGTTGGATATCTTTTCCCGTGATGAAATTGGAAAAGTGAAGGAGTGGATTGAGGTCTAGAATTATAGGAAAGAACTCCTTTCCAAGGTTTTGAAGAAAATAATGAAGATATAGGGGAACGTGAAAGAAATATATGATGGTTGCATTAGTTTTCTGGAGATAATGACCAGAAGAAAGAAGTTTGGCCAGAAAAACATGAACATCAGTAGGTTACAAGGATGGTGGCATGAGGTATATGCTCCTTCTAATAGTGCTCCAATCACTAAAGAAAATATGGAGGATGTGGCAATTTACATTTCAAAACTAGATAAATACCATGAATTACAGATTAAATGGAATAAGGTGATGCCCCAGTATCTGAAGGAATTCAAAAATTATAAAACAAGGGTTAAATTTATTCTAGTTGAAAATCTAGAAGATATGAAAGAAATATTGGAAAAATTCAAAGTTATCCAATAAATTAGAAATCAACGAGGGAGAAGATAACCAATAGGTAGTTGCCTAGAACTTTGTGTCAATCATGTGACAATACGGCTAGAGGGCGACCTCAATTTTTGTGCAAGAAAAGGAATTTTGGAAGGGTTTAGGCCAACCTTCATGAAGTTTCAAACATTAAATGTAAATTTTATTTTATTCAAAACTTCCTAGGCTGACCTGTTGGGCTAGCCTATTGATGTAAACCCTAATTTGGGGCTAGCCTAAACATCCTTTGTAAGAGTTAGAATTAGTTTGACATAGTTGCCAGAGCTAGAATTGAGATAGGAGTTAGTCTTTTTGAGAGCAAGTGATGTTACATTGAGAATACATGATTTTTTGCAAACTTGGGTGATTCAATATAAGTAAAGACATTCTTCTTTGGTGCTCTTTCTTGTGTTGCTTCACTTTGCATGGTTCTTGTTGTTCCAGATCCTTAAGATTACTTTGATATTATTTGTTGCATGTTAAATTTTAGATTTAGATATGATGAAATGGTGTTTATGGTTTAATATTTGAAGTGTTTGAGCAATCCTTGGTCCATACTTTTAGCAGCTTGTTGATTGTAAGTTGTTGTGTAAAGTTAACCTAGGCCTTAAATTTGTGCACTAATTTTAGTTTTGGGTATTTATTCATTTCAATTGTTAAACAAGGTTGATCTAGTTGAAGGCTTCATGATCTGAAAATCTTTAATTCCTTAGACGATTGCACTATTTTTGTGATATTGTAGGTTTATTATGGGTTTAACAAGAATTAGTTTTGAAGGATTGGTCCACTTTAAGTGTTTAATCATTTGCATTGTCAGTCTTAGTAATTAGTTTAGTTTTATAATCTCTTTAAACCATTATCTTTTGATGTTTATTTTGAAATATAGGTTAAGTTTTAGGATTAAAAGTATGGCCATATTGCAAGATCTGATAAATCTGAAGGTTCCAACATTTGTTTTGTAAGGTCCCTTGTGATTACCAACATTTTCACATTTATCACTAAGTTATTTTTGCATTTTCAAGACCTAACATTAGAGACGTTTGGGTTATCTCTTGAGGCTTGTTGATAGTGATTTACCTTTCAAGAGAGATATAGTACTTTTATTCTGTTTGAGTTGTTGATGTGCAGAAAACACCATCAACGAGTACTTAAATGTTAATGGTGTCTACACAGGTTTGATCAACCTTGATTATTTACACTAATTATGGATTTTCTTTGATGATTCTGAAAGCGTGGTGTGTTATGTATGAATGTATTTAGGACTAAGTTAAGCTGCGGTGTGGTCTACCTTCATTCCTTTCCACTGTGACAATGTTTTGGTGTTGACCTAAGTTGAATATATATGGTTGAGGTGCATAACCGACCTTGGAGAATCCTTTCAAGGTTGAAGAATGTATACAATAGAGTTGAGTTGATGGATAATTGTGTTGTGAGTCATATGATGTGAATTTTAGAGTTGTGAAATATGAAATTTTTGAAGATAAGTGTGAACTTCAATGAGTTAGACTATTGGAAACAATGAGAAGAAGGTTTCTACAATCTTTAGAGAGACTATGAATGTGTTGGTGATGTTGTGGTGGATTTTTCTATTGCGTTGAGATGGATTTATCACTATAACATTCTTCTTTCTTCTTTTCTATAATCTAGCAATGAGCTTTGGTAGTAAGCCCTTCTTTCTTTTGGGTAGTGATCCCTCTGATAGTGAGACTTTTTTATTTAGTATTGCAATTACTTTATATTGTGAGCTAATCCTCACCATGGTTTTTACCTTCTTAGTTTTTCCACATAAATCTAGTGTCCTATTAAGCATAGTGTTGGTCTATTTTAGTTTGTGTTATTTTCTTTCATGTTAAATCATTTTAACAAATTAAGGGTTAATTAAGTTGATGTGGATTTGATTTTTTATGAGGGTTTTGATGTTTTAATGTACAACTAATTGACCCCCTCTCTCAGTTGTCTTATGTGAATTCAACAATCCCTAAGGTTTGATTGGAAAAATAGTTCATGGATGTGGCATAACAAAGCTTATTGATTCATGAACTTGAGCATTTTTACATGGCCACCTAGCATAACACAAATTTTTCACCAATGGATCCATATGTTTCATGAGTGGTAGATATCATAATGAAACTTGCTAATCCTTATGAGAGCACCATTTTTCTAGCACATTTGATGGATGACGTTTGGTATTTGAGACATATTTAAGACTAAGGCCTCTTTACCTTATTGACTTGAATCCTTTTTAGTACTAATCTTGTTTTTATGTTTTATTTTTTTATGTTTACACTGTATTGATTATGTTTTCTACTTGTGTCTTTTGCATGTTCACTTCATCTATTTGATGTATTTTTTTCATTTATTCTATGTGTTTGCTTCATGTATTCTTTGTATGCATTATGATTTCTTTTTGTATGCTTTATGTGTTATTTTAAGTATGATCCATTGATTGTTTATTGATTTCTCTATGTATGAATGAATCTTGCTCTGTCTTATGTTAATTAGGCATGGGCACGATGGGTATATGTCCTATCCATCAATGATTATTATGCTTTGTTTAAACACCTTCATCTTCATTTTGCAAACAAATCACACATAATTGGTGTTAAATCCCTTCCAATATTTCACAGAAATCTATGATGCTCTTGTTGGAACACAATGATCTAATGAGAGGGGGTGAATAAGTAGATACCAAAAATTTATCTCTTAAAAATTTTTCCCTTAGAAACCTTATGTAGATTACTTCCTTAAATCCAAATACCTTGTGCAAAATTTGTACTCAAATCTTATTGCGTAGATTGAAAACTAAAGATGAAAACATAAGCATACAAATAGCCAATCAACACAAATGCCCACAACAACAGATATACATGGAAAACCCGATTTGGGAAAAACCATGGTGACAAAGGCTACTTGAGTTTACTGCTCAAATCCAGTGTCACAATATAAAACTCTATTACAATGTTTTAGGGTTACAACCCAAGGAAGCATCAACTACCTAATTTAGAAGCCACAAATTCCAGGAGACTACAATCCCCTAATCTTAGCCACAACTCAGTAAAATTATTAACAATTTCAAATATGCATAGACTTGGTTTTAAAAAACCTATAATGCATCATTACATTTAGTACATTGTTGCACTAACTACAACTCACACTCTGTTGTTGAAGCTGGACACTCAACAACATACACCTCTGCTCTGAACTCTCCTCTACACATAGAACAATCACTATTCTATCTCACTACAGTGCACACTCTCTTCACCATGAATACAAACACTTAGATGATGTTCTATATTACAGTCCAAGACTTCACATAATGCATTCTCTGTCTACTCTGCTACTCTCTCTTTTCCTCTTCTACACTTAGAACATTTTCCATTCTAACTTTCTATGCCACACACTCAACAATACATACTTTTATTCAACACTCTATGCACTTACAAAATTCTCACTCACAGACTCAACAACTACAACTACCTAGAAAATCTCAGATTATATTCTTTTTTCTTAGCTCCACCAATCTGCAATCTCTTCCTCAAGATTCTCTCAACCATTTAGATTAGTTCATGCATCAAATTAGGGTTTCCCTACCTTGCAAACTTCACCAGTAAGCTAGCTATACCTTGAGCTACACACCACTTTCTCGCTTGACATTAAATCATCTTATAGGGTCTATCAGATATCTTCATTGTCACTCTACCTCTATATCAAGCCGATTCCACATTTATTTTTGTTATAGAGAATTTTCCTCATTCTCTCTGTCAAACCCTAAAATCTGATTATGCATTCAATGCATTCTTTTGTTCATCTAATATGATTTGATCTTAATTACTTGTTAGGGTTTACCACATATCTTTCTCTACACCATACCTATCCATCGAGCCTCACAACATTAAATTTTGTCTCAGAAAGTTTGCTAAAAATAACATCCTACAAAACCATAAGATCATAAATGCATTAAATGCTCTCTTTTAATCCTTTGATATGATTTTGATCTCAATCATTCCTGTGATCTATATGGCTGCCCTGAAGATCAAATCTTCATATAATTGGTCGCTTGGTATAGCTAGACCAATTAAATTATTCCTCTATGTCGGTTACTAGATGAAACCCCTATTCACATGGACTAGGCCATTGTAGATCTTCAAGTTTGAATATTGGCTATAGATCTTCTATCTTGCACCAAGATCCTCTATTCATCTTGGCACCTTTAAATCACTACCATTCAATTAGCTTCAGTTGGACTACTTCCATTTATTCTCATCTCATGTCAATCAATTATTGCCATCTGATATTTTCCACTTGATCTTCATCGTCGATCAATCATATTAATCTATCAGTGGGACAAGCTTCAAGGTCTTAGTGATACCATTCAGCCACACCGATTACATTCACAACAAGGATGTGAATTTCTAGACAGATCAATCGTCTATAACCATGTTGCTTGCACCAACCTACATAACTTTCCACATCTTACATTAGCTAGTCCCATAGTCGACATCCACTCCCCCATCGCCTTATCAGAGGGACTAGCTCCACATTCCTGGTGATACACCAATGTCTTACCAATGAGAGGGTCATCGGTTTGTTGGAGAGACTAAGGTATTTGTCCTAGTGATATACAATCTTCAAACTGATGAATCATCTTATTACCAGCATCGTCTGAACAACATTCTTCATCCTGCACCAATGATCATTTTTGAATTTCTTTATCAAATCACACACATATAATCATTGATTTGCAATAGTGATGCAAAATCAGAAAATAGACGTTTGCCACATTTCTCCATATCAATCACCTTCTAAATACCTTCATTACTATTGGGTCCCATAATCAGCATCACACTCTCCTATCGCCCTATCATAGATACTTTCTTCAAGGTTCTAGCAATATCACTTTGTCTACTTGATGAAGGTCATCACTACATCAGAGGGACTACCTTAAGAGTCCTACTAATGATGGAATGTCACTTCGATGAAAATAACAACACCAAGCACACCATTCCAATTTGGAGTCCACATACTATTGTCTTGTGTCCATGTCATCACCATGTCACTACTCCATAATCCACAACAAGGATGTGGATTACCATTCGCCCAATATTGTCATGCCATGCATCTACTTTTTCATCTCTATCACCCACATCATTATGACTAGGTCCCACTCAAGCAGGACCTTCACGTTGCTATATTGGGGAGACATCTAAATGACTCCAACTAAAACCATTTAGTCACACTAATAACGCTTCCACACTCCTTATCGCTCCATCACTAAGAAACTAAACTTTAGAACCTCTTATTGGAGGTTAGTAAGTTATGAAACCCACGATATACCAACATATAGATATTAGGCTATCAAAGAGACTCCTACTTGACTCCTAGAAATACATTGGTGTCACGTCGATGAAATGATCATTAGATTGTTGAAGGAACTCCTGGGCGAGTCCCGCCGATACTAGGTCAACATAAAAATAGAAAATTTTGAGGACACCATGATTGCAAGTATCCCTAGGGTTTAACTAATAAACCCTAACACCCAAGAGCAAAAATAATACCTTTTTAGGCACATCCTTCACTTTCTTGACCTACACAATACTTTCCTAGAAATCTCTCAAGAAACCCAGTTTGAATCTACCATCTAATTTCCCATCAGATCCACTACTCTCACATTCATCCTTTGTCATCATGCTAACAATCTCCTTTGCATTATTTTCACTTTTGACATCAATGACAACTATATGCACTTCTCATAGAATCAACACACTTCTCCTCTGATCCCCTTTTGACATCAATGATAACTACATGCAATTTTACACAAGATCAATACACTTCTCCTTTCTAGAAGTGCATATTTAGAAGTGCATATAGTTATCATTGATGTCAAAACCTGCTATTGTTATCAAATGTTTGGGAGTTGAGCTAGCCATATTTCCCAAAAGGATGACCTATCTGGAAACCACCACTATCCCAGATCAAGGATCCATGAGAGGCTATTAGACCATGTCACAACTCGTGTGGTCAGTGCTAACCGGAGGGCAGAAGCATTGAGCTTCCAACAATCCCCCAATGTGAGCACAAGAGTCAAACCTACAACCCAGGCTTAGATACCATGTTTGGGAGTTGAGCTAGCTATATTTCCCAAAAGGACGACCTATCAAGAAACTGCCACTATCCCAAATCAAGGATCCATAGGAGGTTGTTAGACCATGTCAGGACTCGCATGATCGATGCTGACCGGAGGGTGGAAGCATTGAGCTTCCAATAGCTCTCACCACACTTAAACATTGAATCCCTTTTTTATGGCACCAACTATCTATTTTTCTCTACATTTTCTTATTTAAACCCTAGCACATTATCTTCTTCCTAGGTTGGTCGCTTCCTTCTCCACCATACAAACCTCTTTAGTGCCCCTCCTTCCTCTTTTCTATGATTGAACCATTGTGTGGGATTCTACCCTTTAATATCTACTACCTCAAGGTTTTAATTTCTATCCTATTTTATATCTAGTGCCCCTTTAGTTTCAATTTTCCTTGATTCAAAATAAATGCCTTCTTTTTTTAGTTGATCATCCTTCCAATGTTTTCTATTTTGTTTTCCAAGATCCCATGTTGACTTTTGATGCTAAAAAGGCACAAATGAAATTAATTTTTCTAGATTTAGTTAGAGCCCAAGACTCCTCAACATGCTAGTCCATGCTTCCACATTTGCATATATGTCAGCCAGAGCAATAGCAACTACAACATCTAACAAAATTCCTTTTAATCTTGTAGTCAAAATTTCATGTGACATTCGGTCAAACGATTCATGTACCTGGTCTATGCTTTCACACTTTACATATGTTTCTACCAAGAAGTCAAAACTACAATTGATGGATTCCCATGTTTTTCCATCACATTCAGACCGTGAGGATGTTGGAAAAAGTAGAGGAGATTGGATTTACTCTAGCCAATTGCATTTTCTTAAAAGATTTTTTATTAGTACATTTCATGAGAGAAGATTTCCATTGTTGTATTTTTAAATTGTAGAATTTTAGAGGTTTAGGCACTTAGTGAAAGAGAGAAAACCAAACCAAAATTGGAAGAAGAAAAAAACTTACAATATTTTTGGTTGGTGTTGATCACCTATTCACTCGTGTGCTCCTACAACAAAAACACTGGGTAAGTGAAATGTTCCTGGAGTTGGTAAACTAGGGAACATTGGAATGTGCATGGGATGGTAATCCCATGTTTATTCTTGATCCATAATTTCTCCTTGTCTATGAGATACTTCCCTCTTCTACTATTCTACTCAACCTAAATGCTTGAGCCACCTCCATTGGTGTTATCTTGTTTCTCTAGACAACTTATCATAGATCACATTTGTGACCACCAAATTCTTTTGGGTTTCTATTCTTTGTTCCTTTATTGTGCTTCTGCAATAAATTAAAATCTTATCTTCCCTTTCCTCTTGAAATTTTCTCCTTGAATGGTTGCAAATCACTGCATGTAGTTCATTCCTCTTCCTCTATTCACTACTTCTCTTCACTATATGTTTGTTCTTCTAAAGTAAAGGTACTATTCGTGGTTCCTTTATTGAATCCTTGTTGTATCCAATACATATCCAACCTGGCATACCAAGCTCTAAGAGCTTGCTTCAATCCATATGTAACACCTCTCTAACCCCAGCCTAGGTAAGATAGAATTTTGATTTTGATTTGATATTTTAAATGTTAAATGTTGTTATAATGAGATTAGACATTGATGAGTATGGGAAAGGTTATCATGATTAGTTATTTTTTTGGATCACATGCTTATATGTTTATATACTATTATCATTGATTTTGTATGATTATGGACAAGAAAGGGATTATGTCATAACACTCATATCTGAGAGGCTTATGATATCATGACCCTCTTCCTGATGATTGATGTTGCTTCGACTATATGATATATGTTATATGCACATGTACTTTGACATGTGATTGGAGTGATGCAGGTACTGAGTATCGACTCTGTTGGATCCACAGGCTTGAGTGTACTCATATTCCCCAATCGTGGTTACTGGAGGTAGTCATAGGCCAAATGTCCCCTACCCTAGTCCACTGTACCTTATCAGTATAGTTTTTCTGTGTTGATTTCTTATCGTCCGGGTACCTAACGATAATGTCCATAGCACCTTTCAGTCATTTGTGGTTTACCAATATGTATTGTTGAGGTATTTTTTCATGGTTTCTATCAATATTTTTATGTAGCTATTTATTTTGGTTTTCGATGTTATGACATGGTTTTATAGATGGTATTTTATAGTGTTTTATTGATTGGATATGTGAACAGTTATTTTAGTGAGATTTTAAATACGTTATTTTAAATGATCTTTATTGATCATTTGAGAGAATGATATATTTCATTTAGTAATGTTAAATGATTTTATTAATCCATTTTGTGAGTTCTCATAGTCTTATTTAAATCTTATTTGGGGAGCTTTGTGTATTTTAACAATTGGATTTAAATTATTATTTTTATATGAAGTAGAGAATGTTGTATAATTAGTGATTTTAATTAAATGCTTTATTTTTTTGGGAAGGAGGAGAAAACCCCATGATTTGGGCAGATCAGTTGGGGAAGAAACATGGATAATTTTTGAGAAGAAATTTGTGGGTAGTGGCACCAGAGGCTCAACATAGTTTTTTTTTGTCTTGCTACTCCATTTTGGAATCTCGCCATGCCTTGCTAATAGAGCATTTCTTCATTTCACATTTGGGGCAGATTTGAGGTATTCTTCTATTTTTTTCATGAATTTTTGAGTTAGAAATGTATGCATGAGTGTGTTTAAATGTTTTGGGAGTCTTGGTTGCTCTGGGTGTTGTCATGGCTTTTTGGTTGCTAAGTTTTCTTTTTGGCCTGGTTATGGTATTTATTTTTGGGAAAGTCTGAGTCTTTTCTAAATATGTACAAATATTTTAGTTTCAAATCAATTTAACTATGAGATTCACCTGAAAATTCCCAAATCTCAACTGGGTTGGAGTCCAAAATGAATTTTGAATACTTTATTTTTTTGGCCAAAATTTGTGTCGCTTGGTAAAAAAAAAAAAATTATTGCTACTCATTAACCACCTAATACAAATACAAAATAAATTTGGATTCCATGTAGAAACACCCATATCTCAACTATGTCTTTGTTCGATTTTTAATCCGAGCACTTTCATTTTTCATGTTTTTGCCTAGCTTAACATTAAAATGCATTTTTCTGAACAACACCTTAATTTTGATCATAAAATTAGAATCCAAAGATGGAATCCAATTGGAAACATCAAAAGTTGAATTGGGTCAAACTTATATTTTTAATCTGGGCACTTTGAATTTTTTTAATTTTTTATGCCCTCTTTTCATTCCTTTGAGCTACAGCTAGAATCTGCGTTTTGTGCCTCTATCACTTAGTAGATTTTATCTGATTTAAAAGTGGTTTTTTGGGATAATTTAATGAGTTTAATACTAATTACATGATTTTTTTCTTTTATGGAGTTAATGGTGAATGTTTGAATGGTATTGATCTTCTTGTTAGCATATGTGATCAACTGTTTAAATGATTTAGCAATAATGTTTGCTTCGCTGTTTTAAATGGTTTTAATGATGGATTTTAGTGGATTTTTCATTGTTTCATATTTTCTATGGATTCCTCATTTGGTGAAATGAGAAGGCCTATCCATTTGCAAGGCATTGAGTTATCCATTTGTAGGGTGTTGATTTGAGCATGAATGAGTCTCCTCGTCTGTATGAGAGGTGCACTTGACTCTATGTGGTGCCATCCATTTGTGTACACATGAAGACACTCCATCCGGTCTATACTCTAGCACCTTGTACCTTAGTAGTCATGAGTAGTACCCGACATGTTATTATATGAGCATCTTCATGTTGTGGCATTGGCCTTATGCATTGTATATCATGTTTGCTCTGTGTCTGATGTGAGTGTTGGCCATATGTTACCCTTGCATTGTTATTTCTATTTGGGCCTTGTGACTACCTCTGAGCATGGTGGGGTGGTCTCTTTTGAGTCCACATGGTAGGGAGGTGTTTCCACCGCCATTGGGGACTGGTGTACAGGTTATCGAAGCAACAATTGGAGGTGCTCTCTCTTGTACTTATCTTCTCAGTTATTGTATTTTATTCATGGCTATGCCATTGTACTCATGTATATTCCTTTATGTATATTCTACTCTCTTGAGAGAGAAGATGTAATCATATAATTTAATGAGAAGAAATGTGATGTTTTATATTTGGCTTACAGGTTTCGGTGTTGGTATCAAATTCGTTTGTACTATGCTAATCATTTTGAATTTTATTTTAGAAATTTTCATGCAAAAATCAAAGCTTGGGTTGTGAATTTCCTTCATGCAATAGTCTGCAAAGGTTCCAAAGAAACACCACTTTTTGTTGTTGCTATTGCTAAAGTTTTGGCACATCAGAGCTTTTTGTATGTTATTCTATGATGTTACAACAAATATTTCCAGAGCACTAACATAGAAAGTTCCAACACTGAGATTTTTGGAACACCGACACAAATAATTCTAGAGCACCTGTGCAGATAATTCTAAAGCATCAACATAGATAATTCCAGAGCACCTGCACAGATAATTCTAGAGTACTGACATAGATAGTTCTAGAGCAAAATTTATGGAGCTATTATGTTTGCTCCTGTTCGGATTTTCTCTGGAGGTTAAATCAGTCCTCCCCATCTTAGTTGTGCACTCAACCATTCTTGGCCTTATATGTTGTCGATATATCATATTGGCAACTACTTTATGTGCAAGTTATTCTTCATGTTTAAAAAAAAAAATTATCTTGTCCTCTTTTCACTCTTACCCTTTGGGGTTGCATAGAAGGATGTTACACCATATAATGCCTTCTTCAATTTACAAGCATATTAGGTTTATTTGACAACTAAAATCCTTCTAGTTGTTCCATGTATACTTCTTCTTCCAACTATCCATTCAAGAAAGAAGACTTCATATCCATCTGATAAACTTTGAAATATTTATGTGTTGCAAAAGCCAAAAACATCTTGATTACTTCTATTCTAGCCACCAGAGCAATGTCTCCTCAAAGTCTATTCCTTCAACTTGTGTATAGCCCTTACACACAAGCCTTGCTGTGTTTCTTACTACTTCTCCATTCTCATCGAGTTTATTTCTGAACATCCACTTAGATCCAATTATTCTTTTGTTTGTAGGTCTTGGGACAAGTTCCCAAGTCTAATTTTTCTTAATCTAAAAAATTTATTCTTCCACAGCTTTCATCCAATGTTCATCTTGACATGCCTCAATTATTATTTTAGGTTCAACTTTAGAAGTAAGCATAGATTTACCTCTACTTCAACAACTCTTCTTTTCAACACACCTTTGATTTTTTCTCCAATTATCTATTCTTCAAAATGATTTCTCTTCACATTCTTAGGGGTTTTAGGGGTCTAAAAAAAGCTTCTTCATCTTCATCATGTGCTTCTTGTTCCTTAGCTTTTTCTTCATCTCTACAGGAAAGTTCATCTAATTCATATCCATCTATCACCACTAAACTTTGCAGATCTCCATCCACTCTAATACTTGCACTCTCAATTATCTTTCTCAACATTTTATTGTAACACCTATAAGCTTTACTTTTAGTAGAATATCCAAGAAAAATTCCTTCATTATAACTTGCATTTCCTAAGTATTCTTCATCTCTTCTGATATAGAATTTTCTTCCAAACCCTCTAAAGTACTTGATATTAGGGATCCTTCCATACCACAACTCATAGGGAGTCTTTGGGTTGTTTTCCTTTGCTTGAACCATGTTAAGTATATAAACATTAGTATGAATTGCTTTTCTCCAGTAGACTTCCATTAGGTTAGCTTCTCTCATCATAGTCCTTGTAGCTTCTTGAACAATCATATTCTTCCTTTCAACCACCCCATTTTAATGAGGATTCCTAGGGGTAGAAAATTCCTCTTTATGCCATGATTCTCACAAAACATGTTAAATTAATTGGAGGTGAATTCTCCACCTCTTTCAAACCTCAAAAATTTGATCGTCAAGTCCATTTCATTCTCAACCATAACTTTAAAAACTTTAAATCTATCTAGGGCTTCAAATTTTTCTCTAAGAAAAATAACCCATGCCATTCTAGAATAATGATGAAGGGTACTCCCCTTACAATATAAAACACAAAAAAACAACAGATAATGGCACAAACAAAATGCAAGAAGGAAAGAAAATATTTTCTATTATCACTGAAATGAAAATGAAATTACAACATTATATTTGCCATCATACGGGCTTTCTGATTACATAAATCTGCAAATCGGAGCCACCATCTACTATTCTTTGGCCTCCCCTCTATAGTTCCCCTTTACATCCTTTTATTTGGAGGGAGTAACTGCCCTAGAATCTTATAGAAAGTGTAACTTCCTCAAGAAGATATTTTGAAATTTTATTAATTTTGGTATTACAACTTCGCAGGGTCATAACTTTTGATCCAATCATCATATTTCCTATTATAATACCTTTATGGAAAGGTCTCGATAAATCACTAAAAAGTAGGGCCTAAAGGCTAGCTACTTTTGTTTTCCACCATTTTTCAGGCCCATCTAGAGCCTCTAAGTGCCTCAAAATTGACCCCGATGATTTTACTAGGATTTTTTGAAAATTAAAATTTTAATCTCTCAAATGACAAATGGTATTGAAGTGACTTCTTTGCCATTGGCTTCAATTTACCATTATGGAGGCCTGTGTAAGATTTTGTGTCCAACTGTGCATAAATGAAAACTTACAAAAATAGTAAACCTACCAAAGTTAGCCTTTATTGAAAAGAAACAACAATTTTTTTTGGGGTGATGCAAGATTTCTCTTACACCCTGGATGCTCCTGCATCAACAAAATCATAAAAAACCTGTTACCTTGTAGACTTTTGACTCCTGTAGGACCACAAAGGTTTGTATGCACCAATTCCAATAACCTAGTAGAAGATTTTTCTTTATGCTTGAAACTTCTTGTTTGCTTTTCAATCTGACACTCTATATAGATAACATTGATAAGCTTTGTAATCCTTGGAAAAGCTCTCATTTCTTGAACTAAACTAATTATAACCAAGTTATCAAAATTGATCTAATAAATCCTCTTGTTCCATAACCAACTTACATTAATTTGAATCATAAAGAAAAAACCATCAACACCCTTGAGCTGATAAACATTTCCAACTGCCCTTTTCCTAACAACAATCGTAGTTTTGGACCCTTTTCTAATCTCACATCCATCATCCTAAAACATAATATTATATCCTTTGCTACACATCTATCTAAAACTCAAAATATTATGCCTTAAACCCTTGACATAGTAAACATCATTAGTATTATGCTTGCCATAAAATTTGATCAAACCTATTCCACAAATCTTAGCACCTGAATCATCTCCGAATTTAATAAGTCCTCCATCATATTTTTTAATTTTGACAAACTTAATCTTGTCTCTTGTCATATTATTTGAGCACCCACTATCAATGATTCAATATTTATTATCTTGTCTAACATGAAAAGTATATACCAAAGTACCCTCAGCCTTAACCTTTATCTCTAGAACACTTTCCTTCACACATCTTTCAGAGTTAGCAGAAACAAATTCATCTTTTAAAGCCAAGAACAAGCATTCATTATCATCATAGTCTCCATAATTAGATTCATCATCTAAAATACTAGCATCTTCTCTAACATAATAGATTTTCTTGATCATCTTACCTTTTTTTCCTTATTCTTATTGTTCACACTTCTATTTGGACATCTTGAAGCATAGTGACTTATTTTTCCACAATTAAAACATTTGAAAGGTAATTTATCTTTATACTTATCGGTGCCCTTTTTCATTTTTCTTACAAACTTAGCTTCCACATCATCAAGATCATCTCTATTAGAATCTTCAATCTTTTCTAATTTTCCATCCTTGAAAGTAGTCTCCATTTTTGCACCACTATTCAAACCAAATTTTCTCATTTCAAATGCAATTAGTGTTCCATAAAACTAATCTCTAGTGTAAGTATTAAAATTTTCAACTTCCTCAATAGTAAAAACTTTTTGACCTTAAGATTCAGGAAGAGTTCTAAGAATTTTCTTTACCACTTGAGGTTCCTTGACTTTTGCACCAAGACCTCTCATTGCACTGGAAATTTCATCAACCCTCTGCATGTAACTTGTAATTGTTTCATCTTAAAAAATTCACAAGTTCTCAAATTATGTCTTCAGATTTTGCATCTTATCTTATTTAAGCTTATCATCTCCTTCATAAATACTTTTTAGATTATCCCAGATTTCTTTAGCAGTTTTTAGATCCATAACTTTCACTAATTCAAAATTTACAAGACTACTCAAAAGAACAAACCTTGCTTTACCATTTTTTTCATAGGCCTTGATCTCATCACTTGTGCTTGGTCCATTTGTAGGTATAGTGTAATTATTATGCAATGCTTACAAAACATCATATCTAAGGTAAACTAGATAGCCTTACTGTAAGGAAATCTAGGAGCGCATCTAGTGAAAACTCCATATAGTAGTGCCTTTGGTAACTTTCATTTTGATTAGGTTGCCTCAAAGACACAAAAAACTATGTCCAAATGCGGAACAAACACAATTCATTTCCTACATTTATCCATCTAAGAGAAACACATGTAGATTCAACAACAAGCATTAACAGATTCTACTACATGAACCAATAGGCATGAAAGATGAAACATAAAACTAGAACACAAAGATTTACAAGGGGAAAATCCTTTTGGATAAAAAACCCCACACTCCAAAGATCGAGCCATTGTATTATTCAGCAACAGGAAGTTACAATACAGTTTCAGGATCTTAGCCTTTCAAAGATTACATCTTGTTCATTCAGGATACAACTGGTAGCACATTATCCCTAAGAGATCACCCAAAGCAATCATGATTACGAGAGATTCCAGTAGCTCAACTCTGTCTCTCAATCCTTTGCATCAACCTCATGGTCTCAGCCTATCGGCCCGCCACTCGGTCCTCTCTCAATCATTTTCTCTCTAGCTCTCAGCTCTTCAGCTCCTTGGCTTATCAACCCACAATACAGAACGTCCAATGCATACATATATGCATTTGTTGTTCAACAGGCTCTCTGTGAATCGGTTCAAGATCACAGAAAAGAAATCTCCAACTCAACATCATCATTGTAACGAAGATGTTTCTACTTCCTCGGTTCATCAAATGGTTCATGTTATGCCTTTTCGGATTGGTCCACATCGCACCACGTAGGATGATCTTCCAATGGTCAAAGGCGTTCAACCTATGTCACATGTCGGTGAGACACTAACCATGTCTCCCCAATGCCATAGGACTGATTGCACAATCATCGCCAAGAGTCCTCTCGATCGGCAAGAGGTTACATCGAGTCCAGAGAGCTATCGCTAAGACTTCTCCATGTCGCCAAGACCTCACACTAAATATCACAAGGTATTTTGAAGAGTTTATCAGTCGGCAAGACTATCACTTTTTACCCAGACATTACACTGAAGTCTTCAAGTCACATCGACCTCAGCATTCTCATTGGCAAGATAATCACCATTCGATGATACATCATACCAAAGTTCAAAGATCATATCGATGTTAGCTTTTCCATCGGCAAGACAACTGCAGTTCGCCAAGACTTCACATCGAGCTCTTCATGTTATACTGAAACATCCCAGTCAGCAAGACATATCACTTTTGCTGAGAGATCATACTGAGCTCTCAAGTCATACTGAGCACCAAACAGTTGCCAAGAGTCATACCGACAACAAACTGCCTTATCGGCGAGACAATCACATCGCTAAGACATCATATCAATGCCTTTAAGTCATACTGAAGACATACTGTTGGCCAAACATTTGACTTTTGTTGAGACTTCATACCGAAGTCCTTGTGTTTCTCTGATGACTCCATTCGCTAGGAGTCTCACCGAAAACCCCTGATCACTTGCTGCTTTGTCGGCCAGACATACTGATGTCGCCAAGAGGTCATAGTGGACCCCTTTCATTACCCCAATGACTCAGTTGTCAGCGAGAAATTTCCCTGTCGCCAAGACTTCACACCGAAGTCTTCAAGTTACCCCAAGCTCACCTTTCTCCAGGAGTCATGCCAAACACATCCCACACCGTCGGTGAGACAAATGCCCATTGCCAAGACTTCATAGTGAAGCCTTCAAGTCATACCAATGACTCCATTCGCCGAGACATCTCCCAGTCGCCAAGACTACATGCCGATAGGAGCAAGTCATGCCAATTTCCACATTGGACAGATAGACCAAAGGTCATGCCGATATTGGCAAGACTTCCTATCGTCGCCGAGACTTCTTCCCGAGAGTTCAAGTCACTCTGAACCTGCTTATCGGTGAGACTTCTCCCAGTCGCCATGATTTCCTGTTGAATCCTTTTGTTATCCCGAAGACTCCAAGTTTCCATGAGTCTCCTGAAGCTCAATAACAAACCCTTTTGTCACCGAGACATTCCACTAGGTAAAAGTTACAACGAAGGCCATAAGTCACAGCGATAGGCTCCTTCAGCAAGACAAAAGCATTGTCTTGGTGACATGAAAAAAACACAAGGTAAACTTCCAGTCGGCCAGACAACAAGAATGTCACAGTGATTATGCTTTCTTAGAGGTTTCAGCCTATGAGATTGAGGCATATTTTCCAACACTTACATATTAACCTTCCATAATGCATAGGTTGTGCCATCAAACATAGGGATTTCCTTCTTGTTGGCCATCCCATCTATCTACCTCAAGTTTTTAAGCTTTTCTCCAAGGAACCTTTCTCTAATACTAATTGTTGAATGAACAAGGCAATTGAGAGGGGGTTGAATCAGTTGCATCTAATTAAAACATCAAAATTATCAATAGTAATTAGATCCACATGCATTCATTAAAATCTTAATCTATTATAATGTTTAAACATAAAATATAGATAACATAAATTGAAATAGCTCAACACCATGCACAAAACCCAAGAAGGGAAAAACCATGGTGAGGATTAGCTCACAATATGAGTAATAGAAAAATCGGTACAAAGGCTCACTACTAGAATAGGACACATAGTCCAGATAGGCTCATAGCCAAGGCTCCCTGTTAGAGTACAAAAAGGAGATAGAGTAGAAATGTTTTATAGAGAACATGATCTCAATGCAACAGAAGATCCACCACAATAGCTCCAACACCTTTGCAGTCTATTTGAATGATTGTAGACACCTTCTTTTCATTACATCTAGTAATCCAACACTTGAAATTTCACACTGGTCTTCTCAATTTCTCGTCACTCACATCATATAATTTACACACACATTTGTATTACAACTATCTTCACCTCCTTCAACAGTTCAACTCATACTTATATCATCCTCAACCTTGAAACCCTTTCCAAGGTTAGCAATGCACCTCAAAAATGAAAATTCTAATTAGGTTAGTGCCAAAAAATTCCTATGGTGGATAGGAATGAAGAAAAACCACACAAATCCTTAGCTAGGACCAAAATTTTTCCTAACATGCCTCAACTAGCTTTGGAACAAACTTCAAAGATGCTTCACATATAGTGTAAACAATATGTCGGTTGTTACCCGTGCAAACACCGTTAAAATTTTAAGTGTATGCTTCATCAAACTCAAGCCAACTTGAAAACCACACACCATGCTTCAACATATCTATAATATTCCTATAACATCCTAAAATCTATCAAACTCCTTTGCAACAACTTTCACTTGAATAATATACAAGCCCAGTACATCCAGACAACACTGTCAAACATTGTAACTCAGAAGACCATCTTTCAGAACAACAAACCTTGAATCCTCTTGACAAAACCAATAGAACAAAACCATCAACATACCTTCAGAATCATAAGACCTAAAGCACCACTATGGAGAAACATGGAGCCAAAACATTTATCCTAGACACCTTTGTAATACATAGTCACATACTAGTGCACACAACTTATTTTGTACAACAATCCAACATACCATCTATTGAATATAGTATCTTTGAACATCTCTCATCAACATATCTAAACCACATAGTCATCGTATCAACATAGAAGAAATATAGAGCACATCTCGGAGAAAATTCTCAACCATTGAACACACCTTCATCACACTATTTTCTCTTTTCTTCAACTTTTCTCAAAAGCACTTGGAAACCAAGCACCAAAGACATCATCTCAACATCTCACATAATAAAGATAGCTCCATGTATTCACAACACTTCCTCAATATCTCAACTATACATGCATACCTAGATAGTTCAATTAACACTTCTTTAATCAATCAATTAACACCAATTACAACACAAGCTTGCTGACATCAATGGCAACACCAATTTTCTCATACTTGCAACAACTCACTTGTTGCTTTTTAGTTGCAAATCTTCCTCAACTTTTGGAATTGTTTAATTTATTCCCCATTAAATTCTTCTTAGCCTTTAATGCAGATTGGCATGCTTCATCCACCGTAGTTATTTTAAACATACTCATTTCATCCCAAATGTTAAACCATAAGCCATTCACATACCTGTCTACCTTTTCCCTATCAATTTCATGCCTTCGAGATAGAATGGCTAGGTTGTAAAACTCCTCTATGTAATATTTTACACTCATATCTTTTTGTTTCAGATTTTGCAACTTCTTGAATAGCTCCATTTCATAATCTCCAGGAATCAATTTATTCTTCAAACTTGTAACTAGATCTAGTTCCACCTCATTATCCTAGGATCTCCATTCATTACCCACTCTCTTTGCAATCCTTTCCACCATAACACAACATCCCCTTTCAATTTTTTTTGGGCGAACTTTACTCGTTGTGGGTCTCTAATTTCCTCCATTTCAAAATATTCTTCCAACTCTCCTATCCAACCAATTAACTCTTTCAGATTTAATGTTCCAAAAAGGTTTGGCAATCCATTTTATTGGTTTTCATAATTCTTGAAAGAACCCTCAAAAATATTTCCTCTCTGGCAACCTCTAGCCATTCTTCTTCTCTTCTTTGTTCTTTCATTTCACTCTAATCTTCTTCACTCACAAAATCTCTTACGTTACTAGTAGATAATCTTACCTCATTTATTATATTGTTTCTCTTATCATCTCTCAAAATCACTCCAACACTACCTCTATTTTGGGCCTTCCTCTTTGAGGTGACATATCTTTCGATCAATATCTTGTCCCTCTTAGATCCTAATTCTTTAGGACTCCACACACACCTACAATAATTATCTTGAGCTCTACACAACTATTACTCACTTCCCATAGGTCCTAGTGTATCCTCTACACTCTCAAGACCAGCCGCTCTGATACCAATCGATGCAAGAGGCAAAACACAAGCTCAATTCTAATTATATTAACCCACTTAAGATTGGCCTATTCAAATAAATCCTTAGCTGAAAAAACTAAAACAAAAGTCACACAAACAATTTCATATGTCAAATTTTATTACATCTCAACTTCTCAAATAATAATTTCAATATGCAATTACAAAATCCTCATTCTACATTTCCTCTCCATTAGGTATGGATGTGATGGGTATCTGTCCTATCCATTAATGATTATTACACTTTATTTAAACACGTTCATCTTATCTTCACAAACAACTCACACATCATTGGTTTTAAATCCCTTCCAATATTTTGTAGAGCTATGTGATACTATTGCCACACTTCAGCATCAAATCCCTTCTTTATGGCACAAACTATCTATGTTTCTCTACATTTTCTTATTTAAACTTCAACACATGACCTTCTTCTTAGGCTAGTCACTTCCTTCTCCACCACATAGACCTCTTTGGCACCATTCCTTCCTCTTTTCTATGCTTGAACCATTGTGTGGGATTCTACCCTTTAATCTCTACTACCTGAAGGTTTTAATTTCTACCTTGTTTTACATATTGTGTCCCTTTAATTTCAATTTTCCTTTATTTAAAAAAATCCCTTCTTTTTTTAGTCGGCCCTCTTTCCAATGTTTGTTGTTTTGTTTTCCAAGATCCCATGTTGGCTTTTGAAGTTGAAAAGGCACAAATGAAATTAAATTTTCTAAATTTAATTAGATCCCAAGACTCCTCAATATGTTGGTTTGTGCTTCCACATTTGCATATATGTCGATCAGGGCAATAACAACTACAACATCTGACAAGATTCCTTTTAATATTGCATCCAAAATTTAATGTGACATTCATTTAAATGGTTCATGTACCCAATCTATGCTTTCACACTTTAAATACGTGTCTATTGGGCAGCCAAAACTATAATTGATGGATGCCTAGGTTCTTCCATCATATTCAAACCATGAGGATGTTGGAAAAAATAGAGGAGATTGGCTTTACACTAGCCAATTGCATTTTCTTAAAAGATTTTCTATCATCACATTTCATGAGACAAAATTTCCATTGTTGTCTCGTTAAAGTGTAGAATTTAAGAGGTTTAGGCACTGACCAAAAGAGAGAAAACCAAACCAAAATAAACAAAAATTAGAAGAAAAGCAAATCGACAATATTTTTGTTTGGTATTGATCATCTGTCCACCTGTGTGCTCTTGCACCATATAGCTAGAGAAAAGAGATGATTTATATGAATAGTGACATGAAAGAATATTATTAGTTTGAAAAATATTCCTCTAATATTTTAATGGATTAATAAAGGATAAAATGATGTGTGTGTGTGTGTGTGTGTGTGTGTGTATGTATGTATATATATATGTATATGTATATGTATATGTATATGTATGTGTGTGTGTGTGTGTGTATACAAAAAAGATTGGCTTGGTATTTACATGAAATGATTAGGAATAGTAGTATTTACTCATGCTTGTTTAGTAAATTTGTTACCTTACATAGAAAAAAAGGATTTAAATTAGTAATAGAGGTAATTGAATATTATTTGTATAAAGAAGTGTTGCTTGAGATTATTCTAATAATGATAAAGAATTGAATAAGATCATAGTACATGATATTGATTGATAAGATTTAAAGGGTTGGAAATGTCACGTCTTTGGTCATTCTACAAAATTATATATCATTTAGAAAAATATTATATTTACAAATATATATTAATACAAAAAATATTGGCTTCATATTAACATGAAATGATTAGGAATAGTAGTATTTACTCATGTTTGTTTAGTAAATTTGTTACCTTACATAGAAAAATAGGATTTAGATTAGTAATAGAGGTAATTGAATATTAGTTGTATAAAGAAGTGTTGATTGAGATTATTCTATTAATGATAAAGAATTGAATAAGATCATAGTACATGATATTGATTGATAAGATTTAAAGGGTTGGAAATGTCACGCCTTTGGTCATTCTACAAAATTATATATATATCATTTAGAAAAATATTATATTTACGAATTTTAGTAGGTTTTTTGTATTGTGTTGGCCCTATTTAAATTTTGACCCAAAAAATACAATGTGTTATAGATAATTATTTATACTTGGGTATAATTATTACCCTTTAAGGAAATACATATCAATTATAAATTATGAATGAACCACTATCATTGAAATATTCTAAGATATAATTCAAAAGCTAATCTTAATGTATGTTAACTTAATAATAAATATTGATATTATTCTAGAACCTAATTAATTCAGGTGAAGAAATGTGGCTTGTTTACTTAAAATATTTTAGGGGTGGGTTTAATACCTATAGGAAACAATAGATAACTTTATGCACATCACTTTCTATATGGGATGGTTTTGTTTTATGCATATTGAATTTTAATTGAATAGTTATAGTTATGAACAAATATTTTATTTTACTAACATGTGGTTAATTGGTCTACTTATTCTTGTGATAAAAGATAAATTAATTAAGAGTAAAGTAATAATTGGATTTATTGACTTTAAGTTATAAATAGGATTGTGTAATCTTTGTATGCTCTCACCTCACCATTGTGAATCTTGGTGATCAGAAAATGAGAACTAATCATTTGGTTTAAATTGATTTGATTTTAATCTATTTTGTATTAGTTAAATTTTTATTACAATTAGTATTTATTTTCAAAGCAATTAGTATTAGTTAAATTTATATTTACAAAATCAATTTTAAAATATTTAGAATAGTTTAAATACATTTACTTTACTAAAATAATGAGTGTTAGCTAACTTCATATTTTCAAAACATTATTTGTGTGTTTAACATAGTTTAAAGTTTATTTATTTTCAAAAAGAATTGTTATTAGCTAAATTCATATTTACAAAAGTAATTTAAGTGTTTAGAATAGTTTAAGTTTATTTATCTTGAAAAATTATTTATATTTTTAAAGTAACTTTCAAGCATTAGAATAGTTAAGTATAATTATATTTACAAAAGTAAATTTCAAGAATTAGTATAGTTATAATTTAAAGAAAATTAGTATTAGTGAAATAATCTTAAAAAAATCTCTTCTAGTATGATTAGCTTTTAAAGGAAATTAGGATTGGATAAATTTGCAATGCAAAAGTAGTTAGCATAGTTCAAGATTCCTTTTTTAAAAGAAATCAATATTAGTTAAAATTATATTTGCAAGGTATTATTTAATTATAGTACATTTATTTTTTGTTACTTGAGAAATTTTAAATTCCAAGGCCCATATAAAAATCTTCTGATTGATACCTTTGTTAAATCCTCTATGTATTCAAATCATGGTCTCATCAAATTTCATAATCAATCATGGCCCTACCAAGTTTCCTAACTAAGCCATTAGGTTCTAAAATTCTAGAATCACCTAATCGTAACCTTCATGGTGATGGGCTACAAACTCGAGACGTTGAAAGTTCACAAAACCTTAAAACTCTCGACTGAGGGTTGTGAAGTTCTACTTCTCCACAACCGAGTGTTTTTATTGGAATGCACGACTTTTAATGTGTCAATTCATTAAATAAGTTGCATGGCGCCTTTAAGGAATGCCTTCTCAAATGCTTTGGAATTTCAATTTGAAATGTAACATAATCTTTAAGATCCTCTGAAAGGACAACTATTAAATAAGGAAGTTGGTTAAACGAATTTCATGACAGGTTGGCACGTTTCTTTTGGCCAATAAATGGTCACATTTGCCACCAAAATTAAACAAGCCTACATGCAAGGGAAGGTGACAACATTTTCAATTTCAAAATTTTCTCAAGATGGTACTTCCTGGTGAAGTTGTAGAATGGGAAGATGAACGGGTTCCTGTTATACAACCCGATTTGAATTGGCTAGAAGAGGAACAATTCGACATCATTTCTAAACTACATTCACTAGCCTAGAAAGAAAAGATCAGCTATGTCGAGTATAATCAGGTGATCTTCATCCTAGATGAAGAAGAAGAACATGTTGAATTCTGCAATCTGGCCATGGAAATGCAGTTGGAGTTGTTCAGGGTTTCAGCTCATCCAGTGATTTAGCAGCGTGCATGGATTTTTGCGACACATAATGATAATGTCTTTTTTAGAACATATTCTATTTCAAAATCTTGTGTCTTCTGATTGTTTTCAAGACCGTTATTCCTATGATGTAATAGTTTTGGTGTGCCTATAAAAACTTCTTAAGCAATGTAAAAAAAGGGGGAGAGGGGGACATATCAAAAAAGGAAAGGGAATAGAAAGAAAGCAAGAATTTTGAGTTTTAGAAAAACGGTTTTATTGTACAGAAGAGGGGGACTTTGAACCCACTTATAAGCATTAAACAATAAGAGATATTATACACCTTTGTGTATATCAGTATTATCTTTTATTACAATTGAATTGTACTTCTTTGTAATCTCTTTAATGTTTATCTATTATATAAAACTGAGTATGTGATTATTTCTGTAACTTTGAATTCAAGATAGTTTATCTATTGAAAGAAGTTCTGCAAATCAACTTTTCCTTTTTCTTGTTGTGGGTTTAAGAAAAATGGAATTTGAATAATTTTTTATATTATTCTTATTTTAGATTAGTTTATCGCAATTACTTTCATGACTATGGGTAAATTTTTATGAACCTTTCTTGCTTTCTGGTTAAAAGCATACCCAATTTTCACATTCATTGAATATCATTAGAAGGTAGCTGCAGCTTGTAAAATAAGCAAAGAGCACTTGCAACTATCATTGCTAGTGACTCAATTGTTGGTGATTTTTGTCCTTCCACTTGGGCATTTTGAGTCATTTTCTTATTTATTTATGAAGGATAAATCTATCAACCAACAAATTTTTGGCGACGCTACTGGGGAAGACACATGAAATAAATAATTGGTTTCCTATTAGATTCAGACAAATTTTAAAGTACCTCCTTGAGGACAAAGGTTGGACACTTTGCAAATAGTAATGCACTTAGAAGTATTTTGTCCTAATACTTGTGTTGATTTCGTGTCTCCATATACATAATGGCATTAACTTCCTCTCAGCCATGGGGAAGTCATTTTGGTCCTCTCTCTTTACCTATATATTCACCATTGCCTGAAGGATCAAGAAATTATTTTCTGAAATTTGATGGAGAAGGTCCTCTAGATGCTGAAAAACACATTTTGGCCTTCACAGTTGCTTGCAGTATTTTGGGGGTAAGTCAAGAAGATGTTTTTTCCAGGCTATTTATTGAATCTCTTAATGGACCTACTACTAATTGGTTTTGTCATTTAGAAGATAATTGCATAGCTGATTGGAATTCGTTAAAAGATAAGTTTTTGGGAAGATATAAGGGCCCTGTAGATGAAATTGCCTTGTTGAGACAATTTTTCAATATTCATAAGCAAGAAAATGAAAAGATCAGATATTTTTTGGATAGGTTTAATAGATTTCTTAGAGAGATGCCTACTTCTATTTAGCCAAATAAACGACTGCAATTTTGCATTTTCATTTCTTCTTTGCACCCAGATGTTCAGTTTTGTTTAAAAAGGTGTAAAATAAATGATATTGAAATTGTGCAAGAAGAGGATATCAAAATTGAGGATGATATGATTCAAAGTGGTCTATGGAATATGAACCTGCTTGAGTTGAATAATGAAAACATAAGAAATCCTGCCTTGCCAAAAATAATTCCTCAACTTATAGAATTCCCATACACACAGTCTCCTACTGTTAAATATTGTAATCTCTTTGTTTTCATCCCCGAACATTTTAATAGAAAAAGATTAATTGAGGAGGAAATTGATTCTTGTGGTAATGGAAGGATTGAGGCCTATTATTTTCAGTGTGAACATGATCCTGCAAATCAATCAAATGAAAAAGAAGATGAACAATTCTTTGGAAATGATAATCTATTAGATTCCTTGTTTGCAACAAAAATACATTCATTCACTTTTTCTATAGATGAAGAATTACTTGATAGCATTCAGCATAAAATGAAATTACCAACATCTTATCTTCTAGTCATATGCAGGCTAAGTATGAAACTTTCACATTTTCAGAGCAAGCTGGTACTAAAGTAAATTTACAAGAAGAAGTCAGAAATGGTATTTTCCTTGAATCTTTTCTTTTTAAGGATCTTGATACTAAGGATTTTTCTAGGTATAGTATTGAGGATGATCAAACAAATGAATGTGTTGAATCTCATATTATTCACCACCCTAATAAGTGTTTCTATGAAGGAAAAAATGAATTTTTGTGTGAAAAAGAAGTTATTGCAACTGTATTGCAAGACATGAGTGTAGGTGGTGAAATAAGTTATGAAATTGTTAAATCAAAAGAGGAAATGTTTCAGTTGGGAATAGTTTCACAGGAAAGGATGAGAATTCCCAGTCAAGTACACTCCAAGTTTTGCAAGAAATTGGTGATCAATTTTCTAATTTGCATGATTCTTTATCTATTGATAGAAAGATTAAGCATTTTCCTAAATACAGTGGAATGTGTATTGCAGGTCAAGACCAAGGATTTAAAAATGATATAATCACTTATATTTATGACTAGTACCAAAAGGAGGGTTTCATTTGATGGTTTGTGTGTGGGTTGTCCAATCTGATGTCTACTTTCTTCAAGCTAGTTGGAATGAGTGTGTCATTAGGTTGTACTTGAGGTCATCGAGATGAATATTGGGGATCTTATGATAGGTTAGATAGGTATAAATTGTCAAACAGAATAGGTGCATGATGAAAATTGGCTTCCTAAGGGCCAAATTACTAATAGAAGATTAATCTATGGAGTCACTCTTTCCAGTTTTATCAAGTTAGTCCCCAGTCAGTGATTAACAGTATGCATGTTCCTCCTCTACTTGACATTATTCCATAGTGGGGTATATTTCTCTCAACCTGTGAATAGCTTTGTGTGAATATAAGACACTCTAGAGGTAGGGTCTTTGGACCATGTACATAGTAGAAATTTTTAATGTGTTGTAGGTTTTAGTCAGTTTTGTCTTGCTCATTTTTGGCTTGTGTTTGGTTCCCCTCCACCCTTCTACGAGCAACACCCTATTTTCGTGCTATTTCTTCTAACTCCGTACCCAATGGACTTAGACTAGTCTACCACAAAGCTTCTGGAGTTCTCTATATTTTCTACAAAAATATAGTCCCCAGTCGAAGCCAATGTTACTTGTGAAATTTTAAATTCCAAGGCCCATATAAAAATTCTTTGATTGATACCTTTGTTAAATCCTAAATGTATTCAAATCGTGGTCTCATCAAATTTCATAATCAATCGTGGCCCTGTCAAGTTTCCTAACTAAGCCACTAGGTTCTAAAATTTTAGAATCGCCCGATCGTAATCTTTGTTGCGATGGGCTATGAAGTCAAGATGTCGAAAGTTCACAAAACCTTAAAACTTCTGACTGAGGGATGTGAAGTTCTACTTCTCTGCAACCGGGTGTTCTCCTTGGAATGCATGAATTTTGAGGTGTCAGTTCATTAAATAAGTTGCATAACGCCTTTAAGGAATGTCTTCTCAAATGCTTTGGAATGTCAATTTGAAAATGTAACGTAATCTTTAAGATGCTCTGAAAGGAAAACTATGAAATAAGGAAGTTGGTGAAATGGATTTCGTGATAGCTTGGCATGTTTCTTTTGGACAATAAATGGTAACTTCTCACCACCAAAATTAAATAGGTTTACATGCAAGGGAAGGTGACAACATTTTTAGTTCCAGAATTTTTTCAAGATGGTACTTCTTGGTGAAGTTGTAGAATGGGAAGATGAATTGGTTCCTGTTATACAACCCAATTTGAATTGGATAGAAGAGGAACAATTCAACATCATTTCTGAACTACGTTCGCTGGCCTGGAAAGAAAAGACCAGCTATGTCGAGTATATTCAGGTGATCTTCATCCTAGATGATGAAGAAGAATGTGTTGAATTCCACAATCTAGTCATGGAAATGCAGTTGGAGTTGTTCAAGGTTTTGGCTCATCCAGTGGTTTAGCGACGTGCATGGATTTTTTGTGACATGTAATGATATCATATTTTTCAGAACCTTTTCTATTTTGAAATCTTTTATCTTCTAGTTGTTTTCAAGACCATTATTCCTGTGATGTAACAATTTTGGTGTGCCTATAAAAACTTCTGAAGCAATGTAAAAAAATGGGGAGAGGGGGAAATATCAAAAAAGGAAAGGGAATAGAAAGAAAGCAAGAATTTTTAGTTTTGGAAAAAATGATTTTATTGTATAGAAGAGGGGGATTTTGAACCCACTTATAAGCATTAAAGAATAAGAGATATTATACACCTTTGTGTATATCAATATTATCTTTGATTACAATTGAATTGTACTTCTTTGTAATCTCTTTAATGTTTATTTGTTATATGAAACTGAGTATGTGATTATTTCTGTAACTTTGAATTTAGGATAGTTCATCTGTTGAAAGAAGTTTTGTAAATCATTATTTTCCTTTTTCTTATTGTGGGTTTAAGACAAATGGGCTTTGAATCACTTGTTTATATTATTCTTATTCTAGATTAGTTTATCACATTTACTTTCATGACTATGTGTAAATGTATGTGAACCTTTCTTGCTTTCTGGTTAAAAGCATACCCAATTTTTCCATTCACTGAATACCATTAGAAGGTAGTTGTTTCTTGTAAAATAAGCAGAGAGTACTTGCAAATATCATTGCTAGTGACTCAACTGTTGGTGATTTTTGTCCTTCCACTTGGGAATTTTGAGTCATTTTCTTATTTATTTATGAAGGATAAATCTATCAACCAAAATTTTTCAAACGAATTAATATTTGTAAAAGTAATTTTCAAAATGTTTAGGATATTTTATGTCAATTAGTAATAGTTAAACTTATAATTTTAAAATTTATTTTTAAATGTTTAGAATAGTTTAAGTTTATTTTGAAAAAAATAGGTATTTACTTAAGCTATATTTGCAAAAGTAATCCTTGAAGTGTTTAAAATAGTTTAAGTTATTTGTAAAGAAAAATAGCATTAGTTAAATTTATATTTGCAAAGTATTTAGTATGGTTATTGAAGTCAATAAGTTTAGAAAAGTAATTTTCAATTAATTAGTATAGTTTTATTTTATTTTATTTTATTTTTTAACGAGGGGAATCAGGTGCAGCACGGCCCCTCATATAATCCCCCACCGCTGGTAAACTTTTTACCATGACCGGCAGTGCTGGCGGGACACAACAACTGGTACCACGGGAGCGCCGGAGAGTCAAACCCATGGTGGGTGCCGTGCTACAAGGAACACCTTAACCAACTGAGCTAGGACCGGCGCCCCAATTTCATAGTATAGTTTATTTCAAGCAATTCGTATTGGATAATTTTTTTAATTTTTTTTAAATAAATTAGTATTACATTATATTGCAAAAGAATTAGCATATGTTTTATTTCGGTAATTAGAATTAGTTTAACTTACTCTCAAAAATAACTAATTTCCAAAGACAATTAGAATTGGATAAGTTTATCTATGAAAAAGTAATTATCATTTATTTTAATAATTAGTATTAGCGAAATTTACTTTCAACATTTATTTTTATGCAATTAGTATGATTCTTATTTTATATTAGATAGAAAACTTTAAACAAGAATCAAAACTAAAACTACCAGTATTCGGTATCACCGATGCCTCTGGATGATGTTTATAGTTGATATCATCGCACTTTGACCTACTACATCTATAGCCTAACACAACTACAATAATGACATATGTGGCATCATCCCTTTAAATTTTCAGGGAGAAACAAGGAACATCTTGTTGGTAATAAAATCCAAGGGATGGGTAATCTCTCTTGAATCGATAATATAAAAGATTAAATCAAATGAACCAAAACCCACTAGTTCAAAATTAGTAAACCTTCTTGTAAAGTTTTAATAGAATCTTATTAATTTTCTAATCTTATTTATAATTTATTGGATATTTAATCATGGGAACAAAATTTTAGTTCAATGATTCCAAGGGTGACATTATTTTAGGACCAGGCATTAGTTATTTTTTTAAGAAACAAGTAATATTCATGGTGACTATTTACTTATAATTATTGCTTCCCTTCGTGGTTAGTAGTTGTAGAGGAACTATCTAGGGAAAAGGGGCCTTAGAGAGGGCTGCATACCCACATAATAGCTCACATCAACTTAGAATAGAAAATAGAACATATTTTATTCCTTGATCTTATTTGGAAGTAGGGTATGTAGCTAGTCTAGGAAACAAAGGATGTGTTGGAAGTTGTTATTAATGTCAACACTAAGGATATTTTTGGTAGTTTTTTCATTAATGTCAAAATGAATTGTTGGTTGTCATTGATTTCAACACTTGAGAAGTAAGTTATTCCTTGGTATTAGTTATCATTGTTATATTTAGTTTGGATTAACATTGGTGACGAAGCTCATGGTTGGATGTCATATCTTATCCAAAGAAGAATTGTTGAAATTCATGGTTGGATGTCATACCTTATTGAAAAAATAATTCTTGAAGTTCATGGTTAGATGTTATGCCTTATCAAAGAAGAATTGTTGAAGTTCATGGTTATATGTCATGCCTTATCCAAAGAAGAGTTGTTGAAGTTCATGTAAAAGAAAGTTGCATTCTACATTATTGTTGTTAGAAGAGTTGATTTCATAATGATATATTCAAATAAGGATTAGAAGCATTAAGATGAGGATTAGAAGTATGAATGATAGTGGAGAGATGTTGAAGATATACATTATGTCTCATGCTCTCTCACAATGTTCCTAATGAAGTATGCATTTCTAAAAGGGTGTTTCAGCCTCTGCAAGTTGCTTAAGTGGTTCTAGTTCAGGAAGTTACATTGAATAAATTTGGGAGTGCTCTTCATTCTTCCATTGTTGATGCTTTGGTCTTGCAATTTTGTATGTAATGTCAGTTTTTTGTGAATATTGTACTCCTATCTTTTCAAGTCACATGTGTTTCCCAGGAGATCTCTATGAATTGAAAAAGGTTGGTAGTGTTGTTGGTTGTCCAGACTAGTCTAGGAAATGCTCCACATTTCTCTGCATTGATGTCTCTTCTTCTACGGCTTGGTGAATGTGCTCTCAATGTTTGTGTAGTGTCTCAATTTCAATCTCATATGCTAAAGTGGTCCTCAAGCTAATATGTTAATGTTATATCTCATGATTAAATATTTTGTGTTTCTAGAATATAGGTTTTTTTTCTTGTTTGATTTGTGGTGACTATTGGTGGCATGATAGTATAGAAGAAGTGTATTAAAGTATTTTTGGATGTTCATGGAACATCCCCATGTGATTTTCACACTGCTAATTGTCCACTTTGGTGTCCCATTGTGTCTTGAGTTGGCTTTATAGGATATTTATGGATATTTGGCCAAAAGGGCTTGTTCATTTTCTTGCAATGTGTGCTTGGGGGGTTTTTCAATAATGGAAGATGTGTTATGATAGATTTCATTCTTGTCCTATCTTGCTTATGAACAAATCAAGTTAATTCACCCCCCTCTTAGTCTCTACGTGTGTTCAACAATTTTTATCAAATCCAAGTTCCTCTATAGAAGCTTAACAACTTGGGTCAAAGATATGGGATGGAACATGATGGTTCATACAAGGGTCCTAGGTTTGATGGGACTAATTACTCTTTCTAAAAAATGAGAATGGAACTTTGACACCTAAACTCTCTTGGGTTTGGTGTGTGGAAATTAGTCAAAAGTGGTTATATCACTCCTACCACTCCTCTTACAAATCCAACTAAAATCAAACTATATGAATGTAATTCCAAAGCTAAGAATGCTATTTTGTGTGGATTGGTTGATTCAAATTTTTTGAAGGTGATGAATTGTAGTTCCACAAAAGATGCTTGGGAAAAGCTTAGAAACATCTATGAAGGAGATATTGAAGTGAAGTAAGCCAAGATGCAGATCTTTATGAGAAAATTTGAAACTCTAAGTATGATAGAGGATGAATACATTGCAAGTTATATGCTTTGGGTACAATAAGTTGTCTTTTGCATCTCTGGTATTGATGGAGAAGTAAAGGAAAGCAAAATATTGAAGAGGGTTTTGAGATTTCTCCCAAAATCTTACGGACATAAAGTGTTTATCATTGAGAGTCAAAATACTTGGATTAGTATTCAATTGATGAAATGTTCGGTAATCTTACTACCTTTGAGATGAGAGAATTTGATAAAGATGTTCCAAAGAAGGAAACTACATTTAAAGCCAACAAAAATATTGCAGATGAGTTGTTTATCAAACTGAAGACCTTGATGAGGTTGAAGAAAACTCTGTGAGGAGATTAAAAAGGGGAACTGGAAAATACAATGGTAAGTTACCATTCAAGTATTTCAATTATTGAAGAATAGGTCATTTTGCATCTAAATGTACCTATAAGTAATTAATTGATGATGACAAAAGAGAGAAAATAAAAAGAGGATTTTATTCTAAGGAGAGTAGTTTTTCCTCTAAAGATGAAGATAATGATTCATACAATGAAATTTATTCATGGTTTTGGAAGGTAAGAAGAACATCATTGGAGAGTGTAAAAGGTCTAGTACCCTACATAATAGCAGAGTCAATGAAAGATCAATGACAGTATGAAATTCCTTTTATGAACATTAAGAATCTAATGCTTGGGTGATTGACAATGGATGTTTTCATCACATGACTAGTGAAAAAAGAAAGTTCATTAGTCTAAAGAAGGTTAATGGTGGGGTTGTTAAGTTTGGTGATGACAAGTTAGCATAAATTTTTGGAAAGGGTGATATATAAAAATTGGTGGAAAGAACAAACTAAAGATGTCCTTTATGTTAGAGATCTAAAACATAATCTCTTGAGTGTTAGTAAAATGTGTAGAAAAGGTTGTAAAATATTAGCTTTCTTGCTAATGGATGTGAAATAAAAAAGGAAGGGTCTAGAAGGCTTGTTGTTGAAGGAACAAGGACAAATGGTAATGTCTATAATCTAAAGGAGGCTAATGGAAGAATACTCTTATTAGTTTAGATCAAAGAAAGTTGGGTATGGAACAAAAGAATGGGAAATATCAATTTTGAAAACTTAGTAAAGATCAGTTCCTCTCATATAGTAAGGGATATGCCTAATATTTCCAATTTTGAAAACACATTGTGCAAAGAGTGTTAGATGGAAAAGAAAACAAAGACTAGCTTTAAAAGCAAGGAGTGCTTTGTGTCAATGCCATTAGAATTGATCTACACTAATCTATGTGAACCTATAAGGATAAGGATTCAACAAGGTGAAAGGTACTTATGTTGCTTATAGATGATTACACTAGAACAAGTTGGGTTACTTTCTTCAAAGATACATTAGAACCAATTGATAAGTTAAAGATATTTAAAGAAAATTTTGAGAATGAAATTGATTCTAGGATCAAATGTTTAAGGTCAGATAGAGGAGATGAATTTACTTCATATGAATTTGAAAAGTTTTGTGAAGATCATGGAATTAGGAGACATTTGTCTTCTCCTAGAACCCCTCAATAAAATCAAGTAGTTGAAAAAAAAATAGAACAGTGCAAGAAATGGCTAGAACAATAATGAAAGATGTTGACCTACTAAATATGTATTGGAAGGAAGCAATTCACACTGTTGTCTATCTACTTAACAAAATGCAATGGAGAGTGAACAACAATAAGACCCCTTATGAGCTATGGTATGGAAGTCCTACTATCTGATACTTTAGAATCTTTGGTAGTAGATGCTACATCACAAGAGATAAAGGTGATCTTGGAAAGTTTGATTTCAGGTGCAATGAAGGGATCTTTCTTGGTTACTCTACCAAAAGAAAGGCATACAAATGCTACAACAAGAGGTTATTCAAGATGATTGAAATTATAAATTTCAAAGTAGATAAAGACTTGTGTCATATCCAACATGAACCTAAAGTTTCTAGATTTGATATGCTTCCCTGGATTGAAGAAGAAAAAGAAATAGAAGAGAAAGAAGAGAAGGAACGAGAACCAGTAAAGACTTAGAAGAATCCAAAAAAAAAAGTGCAAGAGAATCACTATATGGATTAGATCATTAGAGATTAGGATGAAGGTGTGCTAACCAGGATAAAGTTTGCAAGAGATAGTGAGCAAGTAAATATGTGTTTGTTATCAAAAATTTATCCTAAGAACTTTGTTGATGCTAGCAAAATGAAAATTTGATAAAGGCAATGGAGGAACTTGATCAAATAGAAAATAATCAAAATTGGGAATTAGTTCCTAGACCTATTGATAAAAATGTCATAGGAACAATATCGGTGTTCTAGAACAAACAAAATGAGGATAGTGAGGTGGTGAGGAATAAAGCCAAAATGGTTTGTAAAGGATATTCACAAGTAGAAGGTTTCAATTTTGAGGAGACCTTTTCTCCAGGAGCTAGAATGGAATCTATAAAGATGTTTCTCAATCTTTCTTCTCATAAGAATTTAAAAGTATATCAAGTGGATGTCAAGTTATATTTCCTAAATGGTGATCTAGAAGAAGAGGTATATGTTAAGCAACTCGGTGGATTTTAGTTATCAAAGAATTTGTATATAGTTTTTAGACTCAAGAAAGCTCTATATGGTCTCAAGCAAGGTCCTAGAGCTTGGTATATTAGATTTGATAAGTACCTAATTTAGCAAGAGTTTAAGAAAGGTAATGTAAATAGTAATCTGTACATTAAGGTTTAGGAAGACAAGTTGCTAATTGTGGTTATATATTTTGATGAAATCATCTTTAGTGGAGATGATGATATGTGTAAAAATCTTGCAGAAGAAATGCAAAAATAATTTGAAATTTCAATGATTGGTGAATTTTCCTTCTTCCTTGGACTTCAAATTATTTAGAAGGATGGTGGTATCTTTATTTCTCAAGCCAAATATGTAAAGGAAATTTTGAAGAAGTTTGGGATGGAAGATTCCAAACTAGTGGGTACTCCTGTGATGATAGGCTATCACTTAAGAAAATATGATGATTCCCCTATTGTAATAGTTTTTCCCTTGGTCTCCTTGTTCTGTGTAGTGCAACGCTTGGGTTCATGACATGGCTTAACCACCTCCCGTGGATCTTGTATAAATCTAGTGGTTGTATTAGGCATTAACAAGTTGATCTTTTGGTGCAATGACAACTGCATCAAAAAATTGGTATCAAAGCCCAAGTCATGGGTTCAAACCCCGCACTTGCATTGGAGGGGATTATTGCTAGAGTTTTTCCCTTGGTCTCCTTGTGTTGTGTAGTGTAGCACTTAAGTTCATGACATGGCTTAACTGCCTCCCTTGTATAAATTTGGAAATTATATTAGGCATTAATAGGTCAATCTTTTGGTGCAATGGCAACTACTTCCAACATCTCTGAAAGTTGATCAGACTCTCTATAGGTCCATGATTGGAGGTTTTTTGTACTCAACTACTTTTAGACCAAATATCATGCATGTGGTGTGTTTAGTTGTTATATTTCAAGCCAATCCTAAGAAATATCATGAGAAAGCTATGAAAAGAATCTTTAGATACTTGAAGGGTACTCTAGATTATGGCCTATGGTATGAAAAGGATCAAAATTTATCTCTAAGTGCCTATACTAACACTGATTGGGAAGGTTGTCTTGATAACCAAAGAAGTACAAGTGGAAGTGCATTCTTCTTGTGAGACATATTGGTCTCATGGTTCTATAAAAAGTAGGATTCAGTGTCTTTTTCCAAAGCAGAAGTAGAATATATTGCTGCAACATCTTGTTGTTCTCAAGTGTTGGTGTAATTAATTATTTATTACACTAGAATAAGTTAATTTAGGTCTTACATTTAATTAATTAAGTCCTAGGTTGCATTATTATATAAATCATAAATAATGGGGTCATCCCCCTTTCCATGTTTGTAGAGATAAGATTCCTTCTAGAAGATGAGTTTTCCTTCTAGAACTTATCTCAACCTTTTATCATTTCCTAGGGAGGGTTCAAATGTTGTCACATGTAGTGTGATTTTGACACTTGGAAACATCTTATGCATTTTAGGTTCTCTCTCATGCCTATATATTTACGGCATTTGTACTCTTGTATCATCTCATATCATCATAATAGAATCTCCATTTGCATGCCATTGTTGCAAAAAATTTGTGTGGTTGAATATCTTTCCTGGAAAAGGTCCTTCATTGAAGACTGTAGCTTCAAGGACATTGTTCCTCCATCATCTCAACATCAAGTGCTTTGGATGAATCAAAATTTAAGGGATGTGAAGGTGGTTTATGATGAACCTATTCCTATATTATGTGAGAATACAAGTGAAATTAACAATTCCAAGTATCCAGTAATGCACTCAAAAAATAAACACATCTCAATTTGGTATCACTTTCTGAGAGTGAAGGTTGCAAAACATGAAGTTAAAAAGGAGTATATGCAGCTGGGTATGTGCAGGATCATCATGGGAAAAATGGGCCCTTAAGTGGCAAAAAAATTAGAAAAATCAGAGTTAGACAACTTGACGTAAAAATTTGAATAAGTTATCTATATTATTTCAAAAATATGTAAGAATAGAATTTGTATCAAATTGAATGTAGTTTCTAAACTACTAGGTTTTTAAAAAAAAAAAAAAGATCTATTTGGTGAAAATTTGAAATTGCAATGCAGAGTACCTTAAATTTCGTGGGAAAAATAAGAAGTAGGTGTCTCCACCTAACCAATAAAAATGATAATATTTTTTATAAGATTTTAGATATAAGTAGGACTCATGTCCCAATGTGATGCATATTTTTGTAATTTTTCCAAGTAAATTATTAATTATTATTTTTTATTAAAATTTTAAAAATATAAAAACTCGTGTAATGCGACCACCTTAACTTTTCAAACTTCATGAAATTCAAATTTTTTTTTAATCCTATAGTATGCAAAGCATAGAATGTGACACATGTTTTGGATTCAAAAAATGTGATACTTTTTGAAAGCTATAGATTTTTTTCAATCAGTCTATCAATCAGGACTTTAGTCATAATTTGAATAGAAAATAAATAATAATTACTTATTAAATTCAAAGTAAAGAATAATTTATAGTGGTGAAAAGCTGAGAATCTCCTTTAAAAACCCTTTTTGTTTCATGAATTTTGGGTTAAAAAAAAGTTGTCAGCCACATACCCATCATATTGCCACTTTTTGGCCCATCATAATCCTGCACATGCCCGCCTACCAAGGACTAGATTACAAACATTTTCACTAAGGCACTTTCAAAGGATACTTTTGAGTATCTATGGTAGAATTTAGGGGTTATTGCCCCTCCTTGTTCTAACTAGATGCATAAATGGTACATCTATCCAGGGGGAGAAATTCATGTTGTATCTTTTACTCTTGGATTGATGTATGCTACCACTCATGGAGAGTTGGTAGTAAGAGGGAGTTTCTTGTAGTTGTAAAAATGTTGTTGCTCAAAGGGGGAGTATGTGTTGCTTCTTCAATAGAAGATCCTTTTGCACTTTTTCCTTGAAGTCAAAATAAACGGTGTTGCTTTATGCAAACATATATGGTCCTTTTTCCTTGATGTCAAAGGGAGAGAGTGAGCAACGTGTGTTTTCATCAATGCTAAAGGGGGAGATTGTTGGCAGTTGTTGTCATTGATGTCAACACTAAGGAGAATTTTGGAAGTTGTTCGTACTAATGTCAACACTGATTATTGGTTGTCATTGATGTTATAACTTGAGAAGTAAGTTAGTCCTTGGTATTATTTATAATTTTTATATTTAGTTCAGGCTAACATTGGTGATGAATCTTATGGTTGGATGTCATGCCTTATCCAAAGAAGAATTGTTGAAGTTCATGGTTGGATGGCATTCCTTATCCAAAGAAGAATTTTTGAAGTTTGTAGTTGGATTTCATGCCTTATCAAAGAATAATTGTTGAAGTTCATGGTTGTATTTCATGCCTTATCCAAAGAAGATTTGTTGAAGTTCTTCTAAGATTAATTATTGAATTTCATGTCAAAGAAAGTTGTATTATGTATTATTGTTGTCAAAAAAGTTGATTTCCTAATGATATATTCAGATAAGGATGACAAGAATTAAGATGAGGATTGGAAGCATGAATGGAAGTGGAGAGATGTTGTTGAATTTCTACAACATGTCTTATGCTCTCCCCTGATGTTGTTGATGAAGTATGTGTTGTTGAAAGGAAGTTCTAGCCTCACAAGTTGCTTAAGTGTTTCTGGTTCAAGAGGTTGCATTGGTCTATTTGGGAGAATGATCCACATTCCTCCACTATTGATGCTTTGGTCTTATAGTTTGGTATTCAATTTTAGTGTTCTATGAATGTTGCACTCCTATCTTTTCAATTCACTTGTGTTACCAAGGAGATCTTTGTGAGTTGTACAAGGTTGGAAGTGTTGTTGGTTGTCCAGATTGGTCTAGGAAGTGCTCTCAATTTCTATGTAGTGTCTCAATTCTAATCTCAAATACTGAAGTGGTTCACAAGTTGATATGGAAATGTTATATCTCATGATTAAACATTTTATGTTTCTAGAATATAGTTTTTTATTCTTGTTTGATCTATGATGACTTTTGGTGGCCTGAAATTATCAAAGAAGTGTATGAAAGTGTTTTTGGATGTTCAAGGAATATCCCCATGTGATATGCACATTGCTAATTGGTTGCTTTTGTGCCACATTGTGTCTTGAGTTGGCTTTCTGGGATATTTGTGGATATTTGGATGATAGGGTTTGTTCCTTTTCTTATGTCATGTGCTTGGGAGATTGTGCTAGCAATGGAAGATGTGTTATGAAAGATTTTATTCTTGACGTATCTTGCTTGGGACCACATCAAGTTAATTCAATAAGAAGTATGTTTATGGGCTAACTGGTTATGTGTTTCAACATTTCATCCACATGCTTCCTTGATGTTGACTTAGGTTGATTTGCACCTATGTTTATATTGTTTTGGATCAAATTGGAAGAAGTGCTAAGAATTTTTTTTGTCCTCTCTATATTTTGGATGGGACTGCATTATTTTTTATTGGTTGACTAGTTGAATTCATTTTTTATCCTCTTCTTGGCTGACCTAATTGAATTTTTGAAGTGTTGTGATGGATATAAATGTAAGATAATTTTAGATGTAACAAGATGGAGTAGTGTACAAGTGTGAAGAATTGTGTGTGTGAATTGTATTGACTATCCAACAGTGATAGTGCTAAAGTGTTTGAAAGGAAATATCAATTATTTTATAACGCCTCAGTCAATAGAGTAATATATATCTAAATTTGTGTATCCTATTTTATGATAGTTAATCTCATTAGGTCCTAGGCATCTTGCTCCTAAATTTGTGTTGGCTTCAATCCTACAAGTCCTTTTGTATCTTTCTCTAAGGTAATGAACCTTCTTGCAAGTCTTTTTGGTAGTGAGCCTTTATATTGTGAGTTAAATCTCATCGTGGTTTTCCCTCATTGGGTTTTCCACGTAAATCTAGTGTTATCTTTATGCATATGTGTGTCCTTCATTTATTTTTCACCTTTGCTATTCTAGGTAGAAGTAGAATTTCTATGTCTTGAATTTCTTAATGTTGTTGAAGTTGCTAAGGATTTAAACTGCTATATCATTCTTTGTTACTATTATGTTTCAAGGTTTTGATCTCATAAAGAAGGTTGGATTGTGCTAAAAGTTTCAAGTTTTGGAAGGGGTTAATTTTTTGTTAAGACTTATTCACCCCCCTCTTAGTCTTTGGGTGTGTTCAATAGGATGTTCCCAGTACTCAACTATTTGGGGATGGGGCTTAGGGAATTTCTAAGAAATATTATGCCAACTATACAACATTTAATCAATCAAAGAAATTGTTGATTCAAGGGAAGGGAAGAATAATTTAATCTAATATCAAGATAAAATATATTCCTTGTATACTCAAATGGAATGCTTGATTCCCTGAGAGGTTTAGGCCAAAATTTCAAGGTGGGATTCAACTCCTTATTTTATTATTTTAAACTCCTAAATATGGACCTCGGTGTACTTCCATTAGGAAATGTTTTCTTTAGAAAGTGATTCATATGAATCTAAAGTCTCTAGCCAGAGCATCTTACTCATCTTGCTTTGATGGATGGATTCCTATCATGTTTTGATGGATGGATGGATGGATGGATGGATGGATGGATGCCTATCTTATTTTGATGAATAGATGTCTATCTTGTTTTGATGGATGGATGCCTATCTTGTTTGATCGATGGATTTCTATATGTTTTGATAGATATATTAATTCCTAAGAATAAAAGTGTTCAAACTCTTAACAACTTAAAGAAAACAATAATAAACAAAAAATGTGATGTTTTTGGGAGAAATGGAATGGGTTGTTACATAATGACCATGCATGTGATGATATGCATAAAATGAGTTATTTCTATATAATTTCTTACAATTTGAAGGAGGAAGAGTAATCAAGTAGGCTTTAGAAGCCTTGAAAAAATATTATATTGCTTTGATAAAGGTGTAGGAGATAAGTTTTCTCTTGTGAAGAAAATATTGCTTGTTTACTACATGATGTTTTAAATATAGTATACGATGGCAGATAAGATGAATTCATGGAAGAAAGTTAGAAACCTAAACCCCTTATTGAAAAATATGACATAGACATCACATCATTCCTAATTCATTGTTTTATGTTTTCATTATATCTATTTTTAAAAATAATTTTAAATCCAAACCCATAACACATTTCCAACTTAGATGGAGATGTCTTATCTAAATTCTCATGAGAATAATTTATTCTTTCTCAAAAATTCCAATCCTTTTTAATTTTTTGAAAGTTAGGCATCATCAACACATGAGGTACATAAGTTAAAGAGCCCCCCATCACCATCATGGGATGATTTTTTTGAATTTTTTGATGTAGAATAAGATTAAGAAAATGGAACACAAGAGTCCTTATGATTTGATTGTGATCTTTTGTACTCTCCCACAAAGGAAGATGTAAAATCTAATGAATCCCAATCATCACCAAGGCATGCATTTGAAGATGAATGACACCATTTTTATTCAACTCCATAGAATTTTGTGGTGAGATTTTAAACCCCCCATTAGAATGAGGTATAAATCTAATGACCCCCAATCATCATCTAAATTTTTTGTTATATGTGAAATTCAATCATCATTATCTTCAACATGTATGGTTTTCACCTTTGAATTTGGAATCAAAGTATTAAGAGAGTTAGAAGTGTTATGTTCAGATCTAATTTGTGAATTACAACTTTGTTCATCTTCTTTTACCATATATATCTTTTTATTGTATTCATATTTCATCTCACAATGGAGAGTAGATGGGACTCCCTTCATGGTAGGGATCCATGGTCTACCAATAAGAAGATTATATGAGAGAGTATTTGACATGACATGAATCAAGGTAGGAAAATTCATGATCCCTACCTTAATGGGTAGTGTTATTGTCCCCAATGGCTACCTACTAATATTTTCAAAACCACGGATAGCAAGATTAATAGGTTCTATGTGATTCTTATCCATAAAAAGTTTATCTAGAAGGTCAGTGTGAAAAACATTAAGATCCAATCCATTATCAATGAGAGTACATATAAACCTAGTTTTATTAATTCTAACCATTATCATTATAGCTTCATGTTTGTTTTGGATCTCAAGCGAGATTAATTCATGTTGAGGGAATGTAATATCCAACTCTGTTTCTTGTATACAATCAAACAAGGCTACTATGTCATTCGGTTTGATAGAAGGTGATACATCAATATTTAGCAAAGCCTCTTGGAGCATCATGTGGTATGTAGGTGATGTTTTAATCAAGTCACAAAGGGAGATCTTAGTTGGAGTATTACAAAGTTTCTCAAAAAGATCATATTATTTACCACGTACATTGAGGAAGGATAGGGAGGGGTGGAATATATGGTTGGGGTAATGGAATGGATTCTATATATTTTGGTTTCTTATTACTTATAGTGTTATATGTGTGAGAAACTATGTGATAAATTTTCTAGAATTATGGAAAACATAAGCCACAGGATAAAACAATGAAAAAAGACACCTTCCATGCAAGAGAGTTGAAAACAATAATATATAATATTCCTCAAGAAAAATATAGAAAATGAACCTCAAGAATCTTCAAGGAAAATGAGTTCAAATTCTGAGAGTTCTATCAAAGGCATCAAAAGGAATGATAATACAATGAGGGTTGAATTATATATAAGAGAAACCCTAAATGATAAATGGATTAGATCATGAAAAGTGTCAACATCTCATTGAATGAGACAAAAATATCTAATAATAGCTACTTAATTAACATAGAAAATCACTCTTAATTTTAGCTTAAGTGGATGAGAATAAATTAGATTAATAAATAATTAAATATTAAATAATTATTAGTTAATGCATGATTAATTTAAAACCCCCTTTAATATGATCTTAGGGAGTAGCTAAAAGACCTAAAAAGAGAATGCATGATGGGTCTCAACAAACAAGGCCTGGTGAGGTACCCATGTACAAACAACCTAATCTCTCACAACTAGATAAAATGAGAAAACATCATGGGAAAAAATCCTCTTTAAAAGAGAGAAAGGTGAATCAAGGACTGAAGAAGCCTCTAAAACAATGTGAAGGACTAAGAAGCCTCCAACCAAAACAATGTCCCAAAAAAGAAGAGGAACATGTAAAACATAGTTGAAGCACAAAGATGTTGTAGACTATTGTCGAATGATGACTGATATAATCTTGAAATGAAGAAACTCCTCTAAAACAAATGATCATCATGATCAAGATAAAAAGAATCTACATGATTTCCCCCAATGGTATTACTCAAATCAAATTGAAAACAAAGGAAAAAATCTAAATGTCGAAGGTACAAATGTCAATATCAAGAAGACAATAATATACATGAGTGCCCCCAATGACACTACTCAAATCAAATGGAAAACAAAGGTAAACATATAAAAGTTGAAGATACAAATGGTACATGAATCTGCATGAGTGGCCTCAATGACACTACTCAACATGCAAGATGCAAGTTGAAAAATAGGTACCAATAGTTTGAAGAGCACTGATCAAGAGAGAGAGAATAATTTACATGAGTGTCCCCAACAACACTACTCAAGTTAGATGGAAAATAAAGGAAAACATCTGGAACTCGAAGATACAAATGACAAATGAATCTATATGAGTGACCCAATAACCCTACTCAACATGCTATATGCAAGTTGAAAATACAAGTACCAATAGTCATTGATCAAATGAAATTGGAAGGATGCCTCCAGAAATAGGAATCAAAGAATTTCCATATGGTAAATGGTCAATCTCACCGAAATGTGTGGGTAACTAGCCGTTGCATCTTCCTAGTACATAGGAACAAGAAAGATACCTAGACCACTTAAAAAAATGAAACCTAGGAAATATTAGCACCAACAATAGAAACCCACCATAATATGGAAAGGGGTAGCCAAGATAGGTACACTAAAACTATGTGAAACTAAGAACTGCATGTAGGAGAAATGGCCTATAAATAAAGGGTATGTAAACTAAAGCACACATGCATGAGACAAGAAACACCAAGATTTGAAGTTGTTGTGGAAGGGGAACTCACTTAACAAAGGTGTGTTGGAAGAAAAAGGAAAACATCAACCCCCCCATGACACTTTATATCATAGTGTAAGTACAAAAGTCACAATAGGATGTGCAAAATCCCCAAAAAGTATACACCATAATGACACTTTATCTCAATGCATCTGCAAAAGATAATATGCATGAAAAATATTTCTACAATGCCCAAATAGGATAGAATACAAGAAATACATATAGAAGAGACAAAAATGAGTCATCCCACATAAGAAAAAATTTCCAAGAACTAATACATCCAAGTAATTCACTCGAATGTGAAAACACAAAAAATTGAATACAATGTACCTACACAAAAATTTGGAAAACTGCATGGATGGTTGTGAATAGCTCTAAAATATCATCTGAATGCCATTGAATTGCAAAAAAGTAGAGAAACAGGTCAAAAGTTATGAGATTGCGAGTAAAAATAACACCTTTGACTTCAATAAGCTATATAATGCACCAATAGAAAAATCTACAAAAACCATCAACGCCATTAGATAGTGCTTGAAACTAGCTTTCCAACAATATCTCGTTTGGTCAATTTTGATACCTAAGTAAAAAGTTATGGCCATTTCCCCAATTCTACCTATTTTGCAAAAAAAGAAAAAAAATTAGCCCCCAAGGTCAAACAATGAACAAAGACATCTTCCACACAAGAGAGTTGCAAACAATAATATGAAATATTCCTCAACAAGAAAAAGCTACAAAATGAACCTCAATAATCTTCAAGGAAAACAAGAGTCCTCAAAGGTTGAGAGTTCTATCAAAGGCATCAAAAGGCATGTTAATACAATGAGGTTTTAGTGCTATATAAGAGCAACCCTAAATGATAAAGGTATTAGATCATGAAAAATGTCAACATCTCATGTAATGAGACAAAATGATCTAATAATAGCTCTCTAGCTAACATATTAAATAACTCCTAAGTTTAGTTTAAGTGTATGAGAATAAATTAGAATAATAATTAATTAAACATCAATTAATTATTAGCTAATGCATGATTACTCTAACAAACTTGGTTGCTTCAGCACATCTTATTGCACATGGTTACTAGTGAGTTGTTTTGCAAAGTTTAGGATATGGCCATGAGGTTTTGGAGGCACTATAATGAGAGGTGTTTTAGATGGTCCAATAATTAAAGGAGGTATAATGTTCATAAATTCAACTAAGTTAATTACTTGTGGACAATCTTCTATTGATGGGGAATCTAATGTAGAATATTCATCTATGTCATTCATCTTACTATCATTTGCAAATGTATCAATGATTTCATCCTCTTGTGCCACAATATCTTCCCAAGTAGGAGAGCTATTGGGAGGGAAACAAAAATGATTCTCATTATTCTCAATGATTGGATCCTCTTGCACCAAGATACTCTCATGTAAGTAAGAGAGATATTGGGAGAAGAATAAACATGATTGTCATGATAGTCAATGATTACATCCTCTTGCTCCAAAATACCACAAATAGGAGAGATGTTGAGAGAAGAATGAATATTAGGTAAAGTGATGTTAATAAATGTGTAAATTATTTTATTTCATTCTATCACAATTTTCTCATAGGTAGAAAAACTATTGGTCGACCATTCAAGTTGATGTATATCCCTTTTGATGGCATGGAATGGGCTTTGGGGCAATGCCACAAAAATTTTTAGGCAAGCCACATTTTGCTATATTAAAACCATAATTTTGGAAAGAAAACATCTTGTTATTGTCCTTTTTTGGGGGTATTGCATTGAGTTAGGTGAATTGGGTAAATTTTGAAATGCACAACAAAATCTATAAGTTTCAAGACAAACTAATAGAAAAAGGAATTGGATTTGAACAAAGACCACAGATAGGGTTTCACACTTAAAATTTTAGCCCAAACCAACTAGAGAGGGGTGAAATATGCCCTAGACCAAATAGGCATTTTTAGTAAAATCAAAATATGGAAACCACCTACAGTGTCTCAGGGCCCTATGTTTCAGAGGTTTAGGTTTGGAAGTGATCAGAGTTTTGGAAATGCACCAAAACCTAACTTATCTATATGAATCACATATATGCATGTATTTTTTATATTTTAAGACAATTGAATACATTTAAATGATAATTTTTAGAAATTGAATACTATAACTGATTTATTTTTCCAAAAAATATAAAAAAAACAATGATTTTGATCTTTTGAAATAAAAATACTATGTATTTTTTCACTTTTCCAATGTTTTTTGCTAAAATATGCATGCATAAATAACAAAATAATATTACAATTAAAATTCAAAATGAAAATAACTCAGATCTAAGACCTAACAAGGAAAAATCAGATCTAAAATTATTTAATTTAAATTAAATTATTTGTAACTTTTTTTATTTAATGCATAGTGATCAAAGAATGCAAAAAAATTCAAATGAACAATAATATATTAAAAAAAAAAGGGTTTTAATCAATTTTTCAAAAAAAATTGTAATGAAAATTAGAAAAGTGCAAGTATAGGATATTCCAATTTCACCAAAGTGTTCTGTAGAAAAAGTGATCCTAGATCCAACTAGGTCAACTAGGATTTTTCTATTTTCACTTTACTCAACATTAAACATAAGTGAACTAGGGTTTGATGATTATATTGCTGCCACAATGGAGAGCCAATCCCCTAATTTTTATGTTTATTTTTTATTTGTGTTGTGATAAATTGGATTTTTGTTTTGATAAGTCTATTTGACATATAGCCCTAGATTTGAAAATTTAATTTAGTAGACAAATGAAAATAGAAAGTTGCAAAACTAACCTGGATTTGAGAAATAACAATAGCGAGGAGTTTGTGACTAAAATTTGAGCTTGAATTGATTGGTCTAGGGAGTATTATGCCCTAGACTGGACTCTTATTTTTTTGGATCTAAAAGTTTTAAGATCTAGATTAAGGTTTGCACTATGTTTTCCTACACTATCTTCTGTTGAAACCTCTAGATGTGACTTGCACACATGAAATTGGGGAAAATGTTGTGTTATGTAGGGGCTTACCTAATTCAAACCCCGTGTTGGTATTTCTACCTCTACGTACAACAATTGAAGATGATCAAGAGGGTATAACCTAGGTTGGGAAAAGGAAACAACAACAATAATTGACTAAAATTGATAAATTAAAAATGATAATGCTGCCTTGATGTGAAAAAACTTAAAGAAGATATGCCACACATAATTTTCTATAAAAAATTGATTGATGGATTGTTTGAATTCTTGATTGAATTATAAAAGGTGATCCCATAACATAATGGATTGCTACAACTAGCATGTGGATCATAACTCAATACATCTTCATGATATGGCACGATTGATCACAATAGCTCCTTGAAAATAATTGCTTCATTCATCTTGATCATTTGCAAGATTGAACTTGATTAATGAAAGTGTTGTAATAATGTTTCTAAAATTCTTGATAATTCTACTCTTGACTACCCTTGCCTAATTTTAGGATGCTTGATTTTCTCAATTGAAGTGCTAGGATTAAAATGGTGAAAATACTATGTATTTATATGCAATTATTATAATTTCCAAAAAAAACATATTGGTAGTCGATAATTGAAATTTGAAATTCAAATAATAAATTACCAACACTAAAATATTCAAATTTGGGGCCAAAAATGTTGGTCTAGGGTGCAGGGAACCCTAGACTAGATTCTTTTTTTTTCAAGATCAAAATTGTTGAGGGAAAAATATTAAATTCATAATTTGATTTCCCATGTTTTATTTTCCAATAATGTTTATAAAAATGGGAAGCTAATGCATAATTATGTCCAAGCACATAGGGAGAGAAAAACCTAGTGTGAAATTGTCAAGGGTGATAATTTTAACACTACACATAACAATTTACAAAAACTAAAAAAAAATCTCACATTTAAACAATATCACAAAATGCATTAAACCACATACACATAATCACAATTTTCACAACACTTAAACATAATAACATAATTCCTTCATATGCATTATGATGATAATCATGGAGAAGATCATAGAAGACTCGCTATGTGACCCCTGACATTTATTGGTCATTTACCTACTCACTCAATCAGAAGTGTCGATATTCTATAAGAGATAATGATATTTGAAGCATTTATATTGATTCTTACACATATCAACCTTTAAATTTTCAATACAATTATCATTTTAATTTTTAATCAAAGAGTTACATAGAAATTATAATCATTTTATAATCCATCACAAATAAACTACTAACTTATTAAATCATACCTCAATAGATAGATACTTTCACATTCACATAAGGTAAATCATTTGATAAATATAATATAATTGTAACTAGTATTAATTAACTAAGCTTCATCACATAATCCATATCCAATGACAACCAAGCCAATCCATATAAGCATAAGAACATAAATCATGTCTAAGGAAACAAAAATATCATCCATAATACTCCTAAAATAGTATCCAATATGATAAAAAAATGAAACCATTGTGCAAGAGTCATAGTATCATCAAAGATCATCACTAATAACATGAAATTTCCATCAATTCAAAACTCAACTAGTAGACTATCCTAACTCAATCATTCATACATATAAGATCAACATTTTTGCAAATATTTGCATACTATCTATCCTTTTTGAGGCAATATATGAACATGTGAAAGAAGGGTGACCTTACACATGCCCATCAAATTTCTATGGGAGCATCATATTTTGATCCTAATTTTGATGACTTTTCAAATCTTCTAATCTAAGAGGAATCAAAGTTAATGTAAATGGGTCTAATCAAGTCTTCCAAATCACAAATTCATTGTTTTCTAGTGATTCAAAGGTACAAACATAATTAGGGAATCCTAAAAAGAAGCAAAAGAAGAAAATAAAAAGCCATATAAATAATTTGAATCATCTCTGTCAAAATGGGAATCATCTAAGAAGGAGAGGCCTACATGTGCATGTTGAAAGAAAATAGGGCATGATGAAAATCAATTTTATTGAAAACAAATTGATGAGTTGAATCATCTTCTTAAGAAGACTCAAATCAATTCTTCTTCATTATCAAAGTTAGATAAACTTAAGGGGAAAGAACTTGTTGCAATTACAGATTCTAATTCAATGAGGTGGATATTCATTTCAATAGCCTCATACCACATGGCTTCATCATAGAGTATGTTCACTTCATTTGAGACTTGTTTAGCACCACACATCATGATGGATAATAACACATATATGTGTGTGTTTGTGGGAAGGGATCCATTGATATGGATGATAAAGTATTAATGATGTTATTTATATGCCTTCATTGTCAACCAATATCCTTTCTATCTACTAGATCACACATGGTGGGGCAAGAAGGAGTGTTGAGTTCATAATTTTTTTTCCATAATCCAAGATTTGCATAGAAGAGATATAGTTGTAGTTGGGGAAGTTGATCACCAATATCAAGTCTACACCTTCTAACATTTTTCTCCTCATGATTCAACAAATGTTCATATTAAGGCATCTTGTGTGGACACTTTTGAGGAGATTCAGTATGGTCATTTGAATCTTAGTATTCTTTCTAAGGATTGAGTGATATGAGTTGATGTTCCATCCCCTTCATCTATTGTTGTACTTAAGGATTCTTATGATTCCATCATTTTGACTCCTCATGATTCAATGTAATAGGATATACATTGTCTTCCAAAGATGACTAATTGGTATGAGTACTTGATAGATATTATCAATCTATTTTGTGAGTCCTAGATTTCAAATTTTGGAGATCATTTATTACATTCATCTTCTATTTGATGGAGATGATCCTTCTTCAGTTGTTACGAGGGAACAATCCTACCCTCTCATTCATTCTCTACATGATCATACTTCACAGTTGGACATAAGTGTGGATTATTTTGTACAAAACTTGGAGGAGGCTTCCTTGTCTTTAAAGGAGGTATCTTTTTCTTTAGATTATGTTCTACAATCATTTATAATAGATTTTGGATTGTTTTCTTTGGTAGTGTGGCATAGAACACCAATTTGGAGTGTGACACCTTTCAGCATTGACATGGAGACACTTGAGAATTCTTCAAGGACATCTCACATAATCTTTGTTCCTGCATATTCCTTTCAAGAAAGGGAATAAATCTTGCATATCATCTTGGCCTTGTTTCTTCCTAAGGAGAGGAACAATGTTCAATAGTCTTGTAACATCTTCAACATTCATTGTTAGACATCTACCATCATTGTAGAAACCACTACATTGAGGGGGGTTGCATTTTCTCTCGTTTTCTCTCTTATGTGGGGTTTTTTCCTCATATGGGTTTTTGTCCTTCTCATGCATCCTTGAGATAATTTTGTATTTCATCTCTCTTTTTGGGAGGACTTTTTTCCCATTGTTTTTCTCCTTTTCTTCATTTGACAGAGATTTCATTACATATGTACATGGGTACCTAGCATGGCCGTGTATTCAGGACCCATATTTGCATCTTTATGTAATAATACTCCCTAAGTTATACTTAAGGGTGGGTGTTGGTGTAAATAGATGTTTT
>VDFB02383491.1:0-17735 GCA_007258455.2 Sequoia sempervirens | reverse complement strand
TTGGTTGAAATATAGAGGTTAGGATTTCATCATGCCTCTATATTTTTCCTTGGTTGCATGTAAAATCATCTCTTCTATGAAGGGCATGAGGCAAGCCCACTAAGAAAAATGTACCCATTAAGCTAGGATGTTACATTGCTTGTTTGAAAACACAGTGCGTTTATCGAAAACATTTTGCAAACAAACATTCAACATGATTTTCAAAATTTCAAACCCTTTTGAAGACAAATATCATTGAATCAATCCATATGTTACTACTTTCCCCGGGGATTCACATCCTTAGAGGTTCCTAAGCATTGGATTATACCTCAATTTGTTCTAAGTAAAATGGAAAATCCCTACCTAAGTTCATAATAAATTTCCACATAAATATATCTTGGTGGAGTTTGAAGAAATTGAGACATTGACATCTTAGCTTGATGTCTTTAAATCAAAGATATTTTGGTAAATAGCCATTACAAAGCTTAAGCAAAATTCCTATGTGTGATTGAAACTCACAATCCCATAAAGCAAAAAATCATTGAAACCTAAAAATGAAAGTTCAAAATGAAATCAACTTTGGTTACAAGTAGTTGTCTCTGTAGGGAAGCATATGCATGCTCTTCAATACCTAGGTCTAGGAAAACAAGGTGGTCTTTTTAGGTTCATCTAGGGATCAAAACATATCAAAACTTTTCATCCATCCTCCAAAACAACATCATCACATAAATCATCTTTTGAAAAACCTTGAAATCATCCTTGAAGTGCTAGGCTTTATGACAAAATCAAGCAAACACCAAAATCATTGAGACCAAGTCCTTGAAACATTTATCAAAACACCTTTTGACTAGGCATGTGTAGATGCATCCTTTTGCATATATAATTTCTAGCCAAATTATCAAAAATCATCTTGTCTAGCTTTAGTGTAGATGAATCCTTCTTCATATACTTAGTGAATAATTCATCTTGTTTTGGGTAGGTGTGTAGATGCATCCTTCTCCTCACACATATCCAAATTATCATCCTTTGAACAAAACTATCCTTTAGATCATTATCAAACATCGTAGGGTCTTTTTTGTTCAAAATCAAAATCAAAATCCAAATCAAGATCAAGGATAAAAACCTCAAAATCTCAAAATCCAAAATCCTAAAAGCCTAGTATTTCATTCAAGAATTATCAAAAGCCAAACATCATCCATAAAACATCCATCTTTAAAATATCACCATCATATCATCATCACATTTGATCCTAAAAGCATCCTAGAAATTTCTACTTAGAGGCATAAGATAAGGATCAACCCAAAGAATTAAAGAGATTCATCTCCCATATTCTCAAAGATTGATCCTTGTTTTATGGTTCTTACTAGATCTCAACAAAAGAAGATTATGGAAGCCAACAAAGAAACACCTGCTTCAAGCGACCTTAGCCAAACAAACATGGAAATGAATCTCGCCAAATCAAGCAATCCATTGATCCTCTCATCATCACAAAATTGACAAGAAGAAAACCAAGGAGAGGACCTCACTTTTGGAATGTCTCGTGAAGAAATGATAGAAATGCTCCAAAATCTAGACAACCATAGAATCATCAACATCATGATGAGACTTAACCCTTCGTTGTACATGCTTGAACTAGCAAAAAATGGGGCCAAGTTGCCTTCGGATATTGATGTGAGCACTATAGTAGAGACATATTTTCTGCCAATCTCATCCACAATCCCCATTTCATCTACACTCCCATCTCAAAACATCACGCAGAACATCTCGCAACTCACAACATCATTTGCTCCAACTCAACCCAACTTTAACAAGGGAAACACATTTCTAAATTCTCTTCAATCACATCCCCTTGTGAATAACCAAAACTTGGATGCAAACACCACATTGGAACAAAAAATCCTCCATAATCCATTACACCAAAATGCTCCTCTCACTTTACATTATGACCCATCATCAACATCTTTTCACGGAGCACTGCAAACACCTCTTCTCACAAATTCACAAGAAGAGGGGGATATGTTCGGACCAAGGGGCATATTCGATACCACAACACTTTCGCAAGGATTCACCCCCCTCACATTTCCACCTATCCCACCACTACCATTATCATCCACACCACTACTTGGTTTGGGGTTGCCTCCTCTACCAAGTATCAATCAAACCACTATCCCAACCATCAATCAAAGCATCACACCAAACGCTCAAAATTTATCGTTGATATCACAACAATAAACGATAAATACACAAGCAATGGCAATGTCATCAAACACCCCCACATCATCACAAAGAATGGTCTCATAAGGACCAGTCACATCAATACCATTATCCAACACACAAAATATCAACACAATATCACCATTCACCACCACCACAAATGCCATTCCAAATCCACCACCACCTCCACCACCACCAACATTCACCACATCAAATCAATTCGACACAGCATTACAAGCTGCTTTCCAAAGAGGCTATCAATAAGTGCGAAAAAAAAAGCTGTGCAACAAGCCACTCAAGCTGCCAAAATTGCACAAGCAAACTACAAACCACAACCACAACAAAGGTCAACAATATTCATGCTCAAACCAACAACAACAAAAAGCCCGGCTCAAGCTGCTGAAACGCTTTAAACATTGCAAGAACAAAGTGGCTCAAAGCACAAGTATTACAGCAACGAAGCGCAAACTGGCAACACAAGCACAAGCACAAACACAACTTCTTACTGCATGAGCGCCAGTACAAACGCCACCATGAACACTAAAACAATCAAGAACAACAAACAGCAGGCCAGCATTAACAACATGCATTGGGAACAACAACAAACACAACAATAAGCGTTGTTAAGACAACAATTCGGTCTTTCTAACAACATCTTTACACAAACAAGCGCCAACAACAATAGGATCATGCGCGGGCATTGGGCTAAATAGCGGGTAAAAGCCTACCTAAAGCAGGTAGAATGCTCACATACCAACAAACAACACTGCTAACAATCCCACCATCAAACCCATGTTAGTGATACCCCAAAACACATTCATCCCACCCCCTGATCCTCAGAATGATATGATGACACAACTCAAGTTGCTCTCGTAACAAGTACTCGATCTTCAATCAAGGCGAACAACCAAAACGCAAAGCAACTTGTCTCCCTATCTATTTGATAGGAGCTTAGAAAATAGTATTTACAAAGGGTTTGAAATCTAGGGCTAAATATTGAGGGACAAGAAACCCTGAAGATCACATCAGGGAATTCCAGGTTCATTGCATGGAAGTCGCATATGACGATACGTATCTGATGCGGCTATTTCCTAGAAGCTTGGCTGGTCCCGCTATAGAATGGTTCTCTCACTTACCTATAGGCATTAGAACATTCCAAGAGATTACAAATGCATTCATTAAGAACTACGTAGGTAACATTGCAATGAATGTCAGTCTCGAAGAACTATATGCTCTAAAACAAGGGAAGAATGAATCTTTTGCTTCATTTCTTCAACAATGGCGATCCAAGGCCAATCAGAGCAAGTGGACCATGCTAGAAGAACAACAAGTCTACACAATCATTTCCAACCTTGAAGGTCGCTTATCATTTCATCTCAAGGTTTAGGGTATCACCACATACGATCAATTGATCTCCAAGACACTTAGCATCAAAAGAACCCTTGTGACTCAACCCATCGAATCAACATCATATCACGAACTGCAAAACAACCACCCGTCATCAAACTACAATGATAAACCTCGCACATGGGTGAGAAACAAAATGTCACTAATGATGGTGTCGTAGATGCCAAGGTGGTCATTAGTGGTTCGCGCCAAAACACACCCACACAAATAATCCAAACACCAAATCAAAACATTCATCACGCAATGCATCAATCCAACAATAATCCCACCATCAATAACCTCAATGACCAAAGAGGATCACCTCAACGCAAAACATACCCCAAATGAAAATACACTATGTTGGGGGAACCACTTGAGGACATCATGAAAAGATTGATTGATGAAAAGCTCATTAAAGCACCTACGAGAATTACCAAGAACCCGACGTCGAACCTCCTTGGTACAATGAGAATCAACTGTGTGAATTCCACAAAATCAAAGGCCATACCACAAATAATTGCATGAGACTCAAGAACATCATACAAGATCTCATCGACAAAAGAATCATAAACGTGGAACCACCTACATGGAATCAGGACCTTAAAATCTACATGAATCCGATGCTGAATCATGGAAACAAAGGGAATAACAAGGATAAAGGAAAAGGCAGTGTAAATCATGTATACGAAATAGTTGTTGCCAACCGAGCAATGAAAACTTCATGGTCATCACCATCAAGGGCGCCCATGCTGAAGATTGTGGAGTCACCACAAGAGGTGGCAAAGTCACCATCACAGGGTCATCTCAACCAAATAGGGTCCCTTCATCTAGATCCAATAGCTACAGTGTTGTAGACCAACTCAAAAGAACACTAGCACACATCTCCATCATGGAGTTGTTAAAGATATCATTAGCCCATAAAAAGATCCTTGAAGAAGCACTAGCCTCATCTACTGTCCCTACAGATCTTGATGCAGAACAATTCCAAGCTATGGTTAGAAACATCATAACACCTAACCTCCTTACATTTTCCGACCGGGATTTTCCCGCCCAACCATCTCACAATTTTTCCCTTCACTTGGAAGCCATTGTAAATAAAAGAAAAATCAAAAGCGTCTTGGTGGATGTAGGTGTAGGTTTGAACATTTGTTCTCTTAGTCTCATCAAGCAGTTAAAGATATCAGAAGATTCCATTGATAAAGGGAAAGGCATCACAATAAGAGCATACGATGACCAAGAAAGAGTGTCTCAAGGCACAATCAAACTCCCTATCCAAGTAGGGCTGACACTCATGGAAACCACTTGTCAGGTCTTGGACCTCAACTTGCCATACAATATCCTCTTGGGATGCCCATGGATCCATGTGATGAGAGCCGTAGCATCAACTTTCCACAAATGTGTGAAATTCACACATAATGGACAAGAGGTTACCATCCACGAAGTTCCCGAGCCATTCTCATATTGCAAGAATCTTGAAGCCAAATATTACAAAATCCCCCAAGTGCCAAAAAATGATGAAGGCCCATCCACATCATACATTGACCCCGCCACTGTCACGTCCACTTTTACGTCAGAGACACCTCTCACTCCTGCCATTCCCACCATCTCCGACATCAATCTCATCATCCAGGAGGATTTTTTTGGAAGCTATAGGCTCCCTAATAATGCTTTTGTGATAGGAGAGTTACCGCAATCTCCTAGATCACGGGGACGCCCGCAAGAAAATCAAGCTTCTACATCACAAACAAATCCAGACAATTATCCTGAATTCACAAGCTGGGGAGACCTTGGTCAAGAAGTTATTGAGGTAGATCCATCTCACATGTTGTATTGAGATGAAAGACCGACACCTAAATTACCAATGGATGAGACAAGCAAGGGCCTACAAATGATGCTTGCAATGGGTTATGACAGAAACCAAAGATTGGGGCAAAATGACAATGGGCTCTTAATACCAATCATGCCTGAGACACGACCTATAACAAATCTTTGTCTTGGATGTACCCCTCGGAGAATAACCATACGTGGCTGAAGTCCTCCGATTAGAGAAATTAATATTTCTCCTCAGCTAGTCCTAGTACAAGTACACTCACCAATACCCATAGGGACAGACATACATAACTTTATCACTAAGCCCTATATTAGTAGCGACGATGAAGACCACTTGATCAGTCTACCTAGGTTATTTGAGGATACTACCCTTTGCATGATTAGTACCTTATCTTTCGAATCCGATCATCAAAATCATGAGATCCACTTAGTCTATCCCCAATTGATCGACTATGACCAACAAGGACCACCAGTTCTCAATACATTCGAAAATGATGAGGAGCTCTTAGAATTCATGGGATTGAGGGATAACATTCAAGATGAAGATCACAAGGTAGGATTCATAATAGATTTAGACACACATGCTTATTACGGGGAAATGATTGAATCCTTCAGTCACAAAAGTGAGAAGCTAAGAATCACATCCAAGTCCTTGAGTGAAAACCACACTATGGAACTCTCTAACAAGAAAATAGTAAAAAGAAAGGACATATCCAATGGTGAAAACCTCTTTGAGGTGCCCAAGGATTAAGGATTCAATCTTCCCTTAAGAGCTATTCATCAGGAAAAGTCAACAGTCTTGGCCAAAAAATGCAATCCAGTCAACCTAGGAATAGAGGAGGCCCCGCATATCACATTCTATGTAGAATCACTATTATAATAAGAGCAAGAACTCCTAGCAGCATTCCTAAAGGAAAGACAAATAAACTTCGCATGGAGTTATGCTGATATGCTAGGGCTTGATCCAAAGATTATGGTCCACCACTTAGCAGTGTATCCAGATGCAAAACCTGTCAGACAGAAGCTTCACAAAATGCATCCTCAAATCGTTTTGTTAGTCAAAATGGAACTCAAACAATTGTTAGATGCAGGATTCATACGACCAATTGATTATCCAGAATGGGTGTCAAATTTGGTACCTGTTTCAAAACCTGACGGAGCCATCAGAATCTGTACAAATTTTAGAGATTTGAACAAAGCATGTGCCAAGGATGATTTCCCACTTCCCAATATCGACATGATAGTTGACATGACAACAGGGCATGAGATGCTATCACTGATGGATGACTTTTCAGGATATAATCAGATCATGATAGTAAAAAAAGATCAACATAAGACTGCTTTCACTTGTCCATGGGGGACCTATTGCTGGAACATGATGCCATTCAACCTAAAAAGTCTTTGAGGAGCTGACCTATCAAGGGCGTGATGTTGATATTCCATGATATGATTCACAAAGCTTGATCCAAAGACTATGTGGATGACATCCTAGCTAAATCAAGAAAAAGACAAGATCATATAGCAACCCTAAGTGCTATCTTTGACAGATTGGAGGAATACAAGGTCAGACTAAATCCCAAGAAGTGCATCTTTGGCATACAATCAAGCAAATTGCTAGGATACTTGAGTCTCCATGAAAGGCATTGAGGTGGATCGGAAAAAGTGAAAGAGTCAACGAGATGGAAACACCAAAGACATTAAAACAAGCAGAGAGCTCAAAGGCGGACTCAATCCATCAGGATGATTCATAGCACAACTAGCAGACAAGCAGAATCCGTATTCACACCTACTCCACAAGGGAGTAGCATACAAATGGGATACAAAGTGTGAAGAGGTATTTAACAAAATCAAGGAATATCTTCTAACACCTCCAGTGTTAATGCCACCCATCCCCAAGAAGCCATTGATCTTATATGTGTCAGCAACAGCAGCAACCCTTGGAGCTCTTCTTGCTCAACATGATGAAAACAGAATAGAGAGGGCCATCTACTATATCAGCAGGACAATGGTCAGTCACGAGCTAATTTACTCCTTCATCGAGAAAGCTTGCCTCACAGTAGTGTTTGCATCCCAAAAATTCAGACATTACATGTTGGCACATAAGATAAAGCTCATTGCAAAAATTGATCCCCTCAAGTATCTCCTATCAAAGGCAATGCTCACAGGCAGAATAGCAAAATGGGTAATGATATTGTTAGAGTATGATATCGAGTATGTAGAGAGGAAAGCCATCAAGGGTCAAGTTATTGCAGATCAACTAACAGAAGCACCCATATATTCTGAGAATCCTCTTGTATATGAATTTCCAGATGAATCCATCTTTAACATCAATGTCACTAACCATTGGAAATTATACTTCGATGGTTCATACACCCAACATGGATCAGGAGCTGGTATCTTCTTCATCACTCCACAAGGTGACTGTATACTGAAGTCATACAAATTGGCATTTCCTTGCACTAACAACATAGCAGAATACGAGGCTTTGACTATAGGTCTCAGGATAGTAGTGCAGTGGAATATCATAACTCTCAGGATGTATGGAGACTCTCAGTTAATCATAAATCAAGTCAATAGTGAATATCAAACTAAGGATGACAAGCTAACCCCATATAAGAAATTGGTGGAGACTTTAAAGGAATCCTTCATTGACATAACATTCGAGCAAATTCGAAGAGCCAACAATAGAGTAGCTGACGCCATGGCTACAATCGGGTCACTATTGGATATCCCTCATAATATGTCAAAATATGAATTTCTAATTGAGCAGCTTCTCGTCCCCACATTCGAGGTAATAGAATTGGAATATATGTGTGAAATCATTGGTCAAGGCGATCCTTGGTATCATGACATCTATACATATCTTCACATAGGAGTCACACCCGCTGACCTACCATTGAGCCTAAAATGAACCTTTATCAAAAAGGCATCTAGATTTGTCATCCTAGGTGATACCTTATACTGTAGAATCATAGAGGGTACCTTACTACGCTGTCTAAATGCTGAGGAAGCATTAACCACTCTAACCAAAGTTCATAATGGTATCTGTGGCTCACACTCGAGTGGAATAACCATTGCCAAGAAACTGCTAAGGCTGGGGTATTACTAGCCCACGATGGAAAGAGAAGCATTTGATCACATGCTAAAAAATGTTTACAATGTCAGCAGCATGGGGACGTCATCCATGCTCCAGCTCAAGAGCTTCATCCGATCGTTACACCATGGCCTTTTTCACAGTGGGGAGTCGATCTCATTGGGAAAATCTCACCCACCTTATCCAATGGCCATAAATTCATTATCACTACAATTGAGTACTTCACAAAGTGGGTGGAAGCCATACCCATGACCTATATAACTGGGAAGCAGATTTCAAAGTTGAACTTGAACTATCTCATTTTCTAATATGGTGTTCCACAAGCCATTATCTCGGATAATGGGACACCATTTAAGAAGTAGGAGGTTCGTGATTTATGTGAAAAATTCAAAATCCAACATTGCTTCTCACCGTATTATCCCAAGGGAAATGGCAAGTAGGCGCCAGATAAAACTATCCTCAAAATCCTCGAAAATAGTCAATGGCCTTGAGTGCATTGACTAGCATCTATAATCACCCCTCTGGGCTTATCGAACCGACATCACACACCCACTTCCACTACCCTTCTCCTTGTTCTGGATCGGAAGCCGTACTCCTCGGTAAAATTGAGCTCCCATCCTTGAGAATATCGGCTCTAAAACCTTATCATAGATGAAAATATTGGGTTTCAAGCCTAAATGAGCTGGGATTCTTGGGTGAAAGAAGGATTGATGCGCTGAATCACTTGCAGAAGTCTATCGGAATAGACTCAAAAAGCTTCTAACAAAGAAAATAAAGTAGGACTTTCCAAGTGAGAATTGGTCTTAAAAGAAAATTAGAAGAATGTTTTGAATCCCAACAGCAAAGGCAAGTTCAAACCCAGTTGGTTAGGGACTTTCATCATCACAACAAGCTATAAATCAGTGGCATATCAACTATCAACACCCAAAGGGGATCCTCTGCAGGAGCCATGAATAGCTCCCATCTCAAAGTTCTATGCCTAATTCTTTCAAAAGGTATAGAACCAAAATCAAAAATTAGAAAAAGTCCTAAAAATGGATTTACTTGGTAGAAAACACGGCAAGCAGGGCATCTTTATTTGACAACAAAAAAATAAAAATAAAAAACAAAAAAATCCAAAAAAAATCAAAAAACGGATTGAAAACAGTAGAGAAAAATCGTCCTCTAGTGAAAACCACTTTGGTGGCACTTTGGGCAGGTACCTCGGTGAAAACCTAGCAAACAAGCACCTTGTGTAAATAAGCACTTTCCATCCATCAGGACCTTTATGGCTTGATCTGCATCATCATCCATCCATTTTTCTTCCATCATCCATCGCATCCATATCTCCACCCATCACACATTCACTCGCATCCGCACCATAGCTTGGTCCTGTGTTCGTGTCATGATCCCTCCTAGTACTACTCAGCCCATCCTCATGATCAGTTTTTCCTGCCTTTATTAGAGTAGTATATTGCATCACGCTGGGGGCATGTTCTCATCGGATCGGATTCGTGTATGGTCTTAAAATCCTCAAAATTAGAAAATCCAAAAACATCAAAACATCAGAAAATCCAAAAACAGGTCAAAAATTCATTCAAAAAGCCAAAAACAAGTTCGTCTTGTCGAACTACGTCATCTCTGAGCTTGAACGTAGGCAAGGTTGATCTTTGATCATCCCCCGAGACATTTAGGTCAGTCCTATAGGAGTCCGTCATAATAAACTGACATTTCATCATGTATATCTTCATTTGTAAATCAATCAAGTCACCAGTCGAACTATGTGGTCTTTGCGTGTATAACACAGGCAAGGCTAATATGTCGATCGGCCCTCGAGACCCCTAGGATAGGTATTTAGGTTAGTATCTTGGTCAAAATATCAGAAAATCCCAAAAACATTGGAAAATCGAAAATCAAAACATTTGTAAAACCTTGAAAAAATACCAAAAACAACCTCAAAACATTGCAAAAAACATGAAAAACATCCAAATATCTAAAAAAATCCATCCGCCTCATATCGCTTGCACCTACAATAAACACCACTCACAATAAACTGATCATCATCGTCAACCTTTGGTGAAATAGTCAAAAACAAGTCTAGTAGTTTAAACACAAAACTCAAAATGTCAAGTCTTAAGTCTAAGTCAGTAAGTAAACAAATTGGTCATCTCTTCGTATTGATAACATCATCATCTGAATTTGTCCCATATCAATCATCCCTTATAAACGAAATGACATGCCGCCATCCACTAACATGTCCTAGGATGAATCCTTCCTACAATGGGCATTATCTTTTGGCAATAAGTTTCGCTTATCATCCTTAGAAAACACATCATTTTCCGTTAGCGGTATTGAAGAGCATTAGTCTGTCTATTTACTTGGTCTTTTTCTTGTGACTTATCTTATTTTGCGCTCATTCCAAGGACATCTCGATGATATCCCAAAACAGAGGATTTAGAGAAATAGGAATGGGGCAGTGATCATTATCTTTTTTCTGCTGTGCTTGTTGGACGTTCTTGTAAAATAACCTTGGTGAATACTTTCTTTGATAGGTATGTAGGGAAGAGGTCTAGGGCAACTTGTTGACTATTACAGGGATAGGCTTACCTTTCCGTGTTTTGGTTTGAGGTGTCTGAAACTTTTGAAGTACATCCTAGCAAGGTTTCCGTATGTCAGGTGTGAATAAGAATACTCCTATTTGATTGTCGAGTCAAAGTCCATCACACTAAGTACAATGCCATCCTGGTTGTCTATACCTTGATGCATTGTGCCTACATGTGTTATCAAACATAAGAAAATTTGGCCCTTTGAAAATCCCAATTCCCTAGCAAGTAATCATCATCATCATCTACATTTGCACCATCATGTGTCTTGTTGAAATAACTTCTTTTCTCACTAATCATGCTAACAAGGTAATAATGACAATTGATCATCATCACCATCATCATCATTGATCCTGCGCCCACAAATCATTATCACATTGCATAAGCATATCATATAGAAATCATTAGCATATTGCAAAAGCATATCATATAGGAAATATACACATTGCATTTTAAAATAGGTGCATTCATGACATTGCATTACACCCATTACAGGGCATCTCATGGCATTACATTGATCATTGCATAAAATTTCATTACCATTACATAAACCATCACATAGCATGAACAGAAGCATCTCATAATCATAAAACAATAGGAATATAAGCATTTAAATCATCGTATTAACATATCATCGCATTAACATACATCATCATTTAGGATAATAAAATCGGCATCTCATATCATCATTTCATTCACATCATATCATGGCCATCACATCATATTCATCATATCATTGCATTTACCATAGATTAAACCCATATATCACATATTGCATAAACATCATAAATAGATAACATCATTGCATCGCATACATCATTAGAAATAAACACATCCATAAAACATCACTGTAAAGCATATAAAAAATAAAAATAAATCATACACATTGCATCGCATCAAAATCAGCTCGTATATACATCATATCATCAACTGTCATAGTACAAATAATAATTGGATCACTGTACATATGTGTCCATCAGTACAAAATGCCCATCAGGCTATCTAAAATGAGCCCATAAAGCACAAAATGCATCATAGTATCCCGATCATGGACGATCTTCGTGGATGCTGCCCTCGCCTCTGCCACCATCACCCTCTGGTGGTCTCTGGCTAGCCCGCTTTGAGTACTTTCGAGGGCTTCAGGATACTCTAGGAACATGATCATGATAGGCTCGGTGATAGTAATCTACCTCTCGAACGGCCTCCCTGTAGGATCAGACCGACACTATACCCTGAGAGGATGAGGCGACTGTCATGACCTCTATCTATTGCCTACGACCCAACTCTCTAGTTGCCTGTAGCTCTGCAACCTATCGCTGCTGTATAGCCTGATCTCTCTGCTGCTTTGGGCTGCTCTCTCATTTCGTGCTAGATCATTCGGTGTCACTTCACCATAACTCTGCTGTGGCGCAAAATCGGGGGCATCCCAGCGTCTGCGCATACGCTAGCGCTTGTCGCCCTCGTCCGCCGTCCTCTCTACCTATGACCTATATGCCCTGCAGATTTACCACCGGAATAGTCAAGCGAGAGAGGAGGCTGAGACCAATCCCTATATGCGGTATTGTACGGATCTGCCAATCCTTGATCATGGCCCTGGTAGGGCTACCAAACTGTGGAAGCTATCAAGCGCGCTGCGGTTAGATACGGCCCCAAGCCACAGTGTCATCTTTGCGTGCAAAATGACTATGTGGCCGATCATCGGCGATCTGGCTCTTGGTACAACCCTTTAATACCGTCACGGGTAGGTGTCGATCTATGATAGTATTCTCTCGACCACGCATATATCTATCTTATCCGGCGTAGAGATGTTGCATCATCGGCCCATCAGTGACCAAGGTCTGATATAGAAGTGAAAACAAGCGCTATCGTGGCCCTGCTGCGCTGAAGTAGGGATCCCATGCTCACTAGTGTATGAGACGCACGCCTCTTTATCTTGAGCCAGGGCATCCTCACCCCATTGGAACCCGGAGAATGACGAGTGGATGCAACGAAATGTATCCCATGCCGGATGTGTAATGGAGTCCGCGTCGGCTCGGTGCTCTTTCATGCATGCGTACTCATGCAGATTCCGGTACAATGAGGCCAGAAGGACAGGCCCCCATGCAAATCTAACCGACCTATCCCGTACCATCCTCTCCCAGCAGTATCCCCATCTAGGACTAAAGTACCGCCCTTGTCTGTCTAGGAAAACCAAACTTGAATAATCGCTGCCACTGCCCAGCGGAAGGGGGGTGCGATAATTCTGTACCGCTCTAGCTCAAGTTTCCCCTCGTAGTAGATGATATCGTGCATGGCAAGGACTCAGGTGCAGCACGCGTGGCCCTCTCCATATCATAAATCACTCGGTGGCCATGAATGGGCAATCACAATATTTGCTAGACGTCCTCCAAAGTGACAGTCACCTCACCAGTGGGAAGATGAAATGACAATGTCTCGCTATGCCATCTCTTGGCTAGCGCTGATAGCATCCCAAAGTGTGTGTGCACAGGCGCTGCATACACAATATGCCAAAGCCCGGTGGCCCCCAGTTAGTCCTGGTCTCTGTCGCTAAGACCCTGAAGAACAGTCGCCAAGTCCTGCGACTGGTGCTCCTGAGAGTACAGCTCCCTAGGCCCGTCCTACATTAGCAAATTTGGCACGTTAAAATTTCTTGAAAAACTCCTGACATAGCACCTCAAACTGGCTCCTAGCGGCGTAATTTGTGAAGGCATCGCAGCTTGAGTTTTCTCAAACTCTGACGCTGGACTAAGAATTTTGCCAAATAGTGCCGCCATGGCGCGATTTCATCCCAGCGTTGCAGTTTTCTTAAAAAGGGCGCCGTCGTGGTGCACTTTTCTCAAATAACCCGCGAGTCTGAGCTGAGCCTGAGCCCAACAATGGAATTTTTAAATTCCAAATTACACCACTGTGACGCTAAATAGCACTGTTGCGGTGCAATAAGGAAAAAAGTGATGCACTCTAAGCACCGAGCAGCGCTGAAATAGCACCACTGGAAGCGAGCTCATCCTAAAACTAGTAATAAATGCACTGAATTGAAAAAATGAAGCATCAGTTAAGTCCACATCTTTGGAGACGCGATGCTGGTATTGATGGCTCTTCGGTAGGTCAGAACTTCGGTCGAATATCGCGAGGCTGTCGTTGCGCCATATTGTCAGGAGGTCAGAGCTCGAATCTCAAGGTTCATTAGTGGAGGTGTGTGAAAATGACTTGAAAGTGACCCCTCGGGCCCCTTTTAAGCTTAAAAATTAGGGTCTTTTAGCCCTATTTGACTGTCCTGCTAGGGTTTTGGACCCTCAAACCTATTTTTGTCCATTTGAGGCTTGTTTTTCATTGTTTTATTGCGTTTAGACATGTTTTTAGCCTCTCAGACCCCTTGTAGACCTGTCGGACACCTTGTCACCTTTTTTTTGCGAGATCACCCAAAAAATTGAAATTTTCATCCAATCTCTTGAGGGGGCATCATAATGGCATGTTTTCTCTTGCCATGTGGCAGTGGGGCAAGCTTTTGAATATCAAAATTTTTTTGGCTTTGATCGAGATAGTTTATTCTTTGAACCAACACAACGAGTGCATTGCTTCAAAAAGGGGCAAAATGTAGACATCGAAAACATACTGATTGACATTGCGCATCTGATCCTGACTTACTAACATCATTTTTTCCTAAATCATCCCTCAGTATAACCATTTAATCAAATTCCCCTATCTGATTAAATTCATCAATATTCGTCTCTTAATTAAATAAATCATTTTATCTGATTAAGTTAATTCCTTATGTTAATTAAATCATTCCATCTGATCTAATTATCTCTATTTAATTAAATAATTAATTTATTTGATTAAATCTCAAAAGTCTATCCATTAAATTAAATAAATTAAAACCTTATTTTATTTAATCTAACACTATCCCTTTTAACTAAATAAATCAAAATCTTTATTTAATTAGCCTCTTATCACATTCCCCTCTTATTTGATCTAAACAAATCCATAAATCTAAGTCAAATAAGTCACATCGTCTAATCTCCTGTTAAATTAATTAAACCCTTGATTAAGTTAACCTCATCTCATGTCACATCCTCTAGATAATGCAAGTTGCACATGAAAATAGATTTAATTCATTTATTAAATCCCTATTTTCCCTCACATGGCATCTTTTGGAATATTCTCTCAATTTGAATTCAAAAATTCCAAGTCAACATGTACATCCAACAAGGCAATAACTTCCTCTTACATGTCCTTTGCCTTGAGCCAAGTGGCATTTATTGCATTTTCTCTTCCCTCTTACATGTCATTTCAACAAATTTGAAATTCAAATATTGGCATTTATTGGCACAAACCCTAAATCTTGTACAACCATCATCCATTCATAGCTTGACAAGTGGCACCATATCATTGGATGAATGGTAATCCCACATTGCTCAAATTTGGGCATTCATCCATCTTGAAATCCTATAAATGAAGAGCTCCTCTCCTCATTTCATCATCCACATTCCAAGCAAAGTTACCATGCTAAAATACTTAACCATTTTCATCCATCATTTGAGTTCCTAACTAGGTTATTGCAGATTTTAGGCTTGGAGCTATCACATTCTTCACCAAAGTGGATCAACAATATTCAACAACAATCAACTTGCATCTTAGGGATTGGGTAAGGGCCAAATTTCCACATCAAATTGGCACCAATTCCCCAATGGGATTGAGAGTTTGCATATCTAATTAGGATTTATCTTGTTTTTGTCATTTACATTGTGTTCTTCAATATTTTCATTCCTAGTTTGATGTGTTAATGAATCTCATGGGGAATCCATGTTTAGGCTTGCATTTCCTTGTTTAACTTGTTTAATCATGTTGTTTTGCAGGTACTTAGGCTTGGGTTCGCGCAGTATCGTGAGACAACATAATCATGACAAATAAATGAGAAGGTATAGATTCATCTAATACAATGGTAGGTACTTGACCACTAACACCATCTCTCACATTTGAGAAAGAATAAAAGTGAAAGGATAATGTTTCCTAATCAAAGAATACCCTAAGCATTTATTCAACCTCTAACTGAATTGAAGTTCAAATATACTATAAAAATGATAGTAAAGTGATGATTAAAAACTTAAGAATACATACATAAGTGATCAAATGATAGAGAGATCTATTATCTTACCTTGTCCAAAAAGAGATTAATCATTTCCACTCAAAGTCATAGCCACAATATGACATACAATTCATTGAAATAAGATGATAGGAAGGAAATTTAGACCCCAAGGGTCAACCTTGGTTTAAGATTTCTTTTTGAAAAAATCATTTACTAAACACTATCTCAAAAATTCCTCGTTTGGATAGGATTTCCCTTTTATGGCCCAAGTTGAAATTCCTCAATTAAGTTGTAGGTCATTTACTAGTGATGTTTTACCTTGATGGTAGCACATTTCTCCATTTTGAGATCAATAGTGTGTGGGAATCAAGTCACAATTTTCAATAGTGAATGAAATCTAGTGTCTTTTATGACATAAAGGGTAGGTTGAAACAATTTTTTAAGTACCTACTTAAAAATTTCTATAAATAGAACAATGCAACCAAATAAAAGATTAAGTGCATTATCAAATTTGCTAACACTTTTACAATATGAAAATATGACTACAGTATAACTCTTATTTCAATTTAAACATATAAACTTACTCTCTTTTTTAATAAACGGTTTTATATCATCCACAAGTTCATTTAGCTAGTTAATACAGGAGCATGGGATTGTGCTGATACCTCTTTGGCTAAGATCCAAGGGCTTAGAGGTATCCATTCTTCCAAATTTTATCTAGGAATAATCCCAACCTCATCCCTTATATCATACATCCAAGGTTTTTAAAACTTAGTGGATGGTGTAATCAAGGAACATATCATCACCCTCAACAATTACACTCAACCAATTGAATTACAACCCTTCGATACATTACTCCTTTAAATTTTAACTTTTTTTTTTCTATAAAATAGATGCACTCTTTTTATTTTATTTTATAATATACTTATCTTCACCATAAACACAATTCATATATAAATTTTTTATAACAAATTCTAGAAAAAGAGGTATTGATCTAAGCAAGTAGATAGATGAAATAATTTTCTTTTCTCTTTTACATATAATGAAAATAGAGGACCTGAACACCATATATGTAATATTTAATTGTGGTTGTTTTTGGTGATATGTAAATTGTTAGAATGTTGTGATATTTAATTCAAAAATTCCTTATTTGGATAGAATTATCCTTTTATGGCCAAAGATTAAATGTTTGAGATAAGTTGTAGGTCGTTTATGAATTTTGTTTAACCTTGGTGGCAACACATGTCACCATTTCGAGCTCAATGGTATGTAGGATTTAAGTTACAATTTTCAATAGTGAATGAAATGAAAGTGGATTAAATTTAATATGCCTTTTATTATTAAAGGGGACTTAGTCATTTTTAATGTACCTACATGAAAATTGCTATAAATAGAATAGTGCAACCAAAACAAAAGACTATTTTTACGTTTATTATCAAATTTTCTAAACACTTTTATGATATGTTTTTTTTTACTACACTATATCTCTTATATAAAAAGCATACAATCTTACACTTTTATTTATACATGGATGACTTTATATTATTCACAAGTTCATTTTGCT
>VDFB02383490.1:0-18510 GCA_007258455.2 Sequoia sempervirens | reverse complement strand
TTTTACTATAACAAAATTGATTAGTGCTTTAGTGTGTGGGTTTTTTCCTAAAATGGTTTTCCCACGTAAATTATGTGTCTTATGGTTTATTGCTTAATTCTAAAATAACTTAATGAATGTGCATTCTTGAATGAAACTGTAAAAGTAAAAGGATTTGAAATAAATTTTTGCAGCCCTCTCCTAATTTATTTTCATTAGGAAAGAATTTTCACACTTTTCTTTCCTTTTAGATGGTACCAGAGCCTAGCTAGCTTTGTTATCCTTGTTGGGTTTGAAGAGTTTTTTGTGTAGATCTAGATTTAGTGGGATTTTTACATAGAAAGCTTTGTAATATTTTTGTAGGTTTAAGATGGCAAGCACATTAGAAATAATAAAGATGGAGAAATTTAATGGAAGCAATTTTGAGTTGTGGAAACTCAAAGTGGAGGATATGCTCATAGATAGAGATTTATGGGCTGCAATATCTAGTACAAAACCAACAACAACCTCACAAGAGGATTGGAACTTAATGAAACAGAAGTCCAAGGTTTTTATAAGACTCTATTTGGCTAATTTTGTGCTCCTAAATTTCCATGAGGAGAAGATTGCAACTAAGATTTGGAACAAGCTTGGTGATATTTGTAGTGTAGAAAATTGTACTCCTTTCTAAGTGAAAGTACAATTTCACACATAGTTTGGACCTATTTTAGTGACCTTGTGTTTATGCATTTTTAAAACTCATTAGTAGGCCCCTAATACCCTTTATTATGCATCCCAAGGCCTATTTTAATTATTTCTCGACAATATAATTTGTATTGAATAAATGCCATTAATTGATTTAATTCCTCGACATAATCTAAGTCCTGAACTTTTAGGTCAGGACCCATTCACCCATGGGTGAATGGGTACCCTTTAAGTTCTTAAATTAAAATTAAAATATGTTTTTGGTGGAATTTTAAGGTCCTAAATTCAAATTTTAAGTGCCAGCTTTCGAGATTTAATAAATAGGAAATTAGAAAGGAAGCCTATAAAACTAAGTCTTTCAAACATTTTTCACTAGAGAAGAGATATATTCACATGAGATCACAAGGATTTACACTCAAGATCAAGAAGAAATCAATCAAGCATTAAAAGTTGAAGTCTTGGAGCAACATTCTATTTGTTTTTGCAGGTCTTGAAGCTCACTTTTCCAACAAAATCAAGCATTGTCAAAGATTGATGATAGATGTCTTTGGAGGATCATGATGGATTCTAGCTTTTGGGAGATTCACCAAGCCATTCAACCAAGCCAAATGAATTGTTTCCTAAGTGGTTTCATCTTCTATTATCATTCTAATTTCTACATAAAGGAAGGTATTATTAGATTTATGATCTATTAGGGTGATTTGATATCTCCCAAAGTAGGTCTTCACTATTTTTCATGTTTCATTTAGGGATCTTATTCTAATACACTTGAATAGGATTTCTTTGCATTCTATCTCTTAAAAATATTAGACACACTTAATATTAGGGCTTGCACACACTTTCATGTTTCAAATATGTACTTTTTTTTATCAAGGTTTAATTACCAAACTTGGGGTTTGACTAAGGCAAACCCCTATCCACCACCAAACAACATTTTTTTTTTGTAGATTTAGCGCAAGTACAAATCTGAGAGTGAAGATTCATAAGTGTAGGAAGTGCAAATACATGACTCAAATCTTAGTTTATGATTTTCCAGAAAGGGAGACTTGGACCCATTCGCCCATGGGTGAATGAGTCCCTGACAACCCTCCAAAATAGACTTTTTATGACAGGTGCACAACATTCAGACCTTCTCAGATCTACCAAAACTGTGTTGTTTCTCTCTGTATGATGCTTTAAATTGAAGATCCAAGTGTTAGCTTGCATAATTGTGGTGATTTACTATTTTTATTTTATCCCCCAAACGTGTTGTTTAGGTTGATACCCATGTCCTCAATCAGAAGGGAATTAGTAGATTCCCTCATTGAGTTGACTCACCTAAGGGTCAAGTAAGTCAATTCTTTTGTGTGGATCTCATTTCCTAATAAAAATAGGAATATAGGTCCATCACACTTCCATTTTCCCTATTTCAAATTGATTAAACCTATTTTTCTATGTTTCATTTTGGTGAACCCGATTTTGTACAACAAAATTCTAAAACTTGGAGTCTATTTCAACCCTAAATCTAGGTTTTGCACTAAATTTGTATTATATTTACATTAGTTGCATTAAATTTAGGGTTCTTTAAACTTGCATTAGTGAACATTGCATTTAGAGTTTAATTTTGCATGTTTACATCCTTTAAATTCATAGAAAATTAGAAAAATTGCATTAGGTTTGCATTCATCTTGCATCAAGGTCATTATTCAATCATTTCATTTCATATTTAGGTTCAAATTGCACTCTAAAAATAGTGACTTTGTTCATCATTTGACCTCATTTGAAATAGAATTTAGACACCCTAATTTGGAAAATCCTATTACAGAACTCTCAATTTGTAACCAAGAACATAAATCACACATAGTAACTCAGATTTTGAAAAATTCAATTTTAAAAACCCTAAGCAAGGATCCATTCGTCCATGGGAAAATGAGTCCCTGTGTAGGCCTTTTAGACAAGATTCTGAGTGATATTAAGCTTCTATTTTTCCTTTTTGTTCCTGTTCTCGGATTTGGGCATTAGTTTTCTGAAACAATTTGTTTTGTGCATTCAAGTAATTGCTTCTTTAGTTAAATCTTGCAACATTTTGGAAAGATCTCTTTCATGTTTCAATTATAGATAGTTTTATATATTTTTCCTTTATTTTGAGCATCATTTCATAGCTTAGATAGATTAGTTTACATTTTTTAATCATTAGAAAACAAAAACATCAAACAAAACAAGCACAAACTAATAAAACCCTTGGAGAAACCCTTGGAGAAAGCATAGTCATTTGATCATGTCAGATCTCTTTTTTTGAGTGAACATATACCTCAATCCCTTTAGTAGTGATGGCTTTGACATGTTAGATGAATCCCTTGAGGATTTCATCTCACCACTAGTAGAATTTGGCACATAAATGACTACGTGACTAAAACTTTTAGTCACGACAACTAAAAATGACTAAATTCCACTCATTTTTTGCAACACAACTATAAATGACTAATTTGATCATCGGATAAAATCACAGCTATAAATGACTAATTTTTTGCATCAAACATTGGTTTTTGAGAGAAAATTTTCCTAGCCATCGATTTAGGCTTTAGTCGACACTTATGCATACAAATTTATTTATTTATTTTATAAATGCATAACAAAAATCAAACGATATAAAGGCCACCATTTTCCCACGGTTTTTAACTACCGCTTAGTTAAAAGAAATAGTTTGGGAAAACAAACAGAGGTTGAAGTGTTTTGAAGATGGAGATATATTGAGCAGTAATTAAAGGGATTTCCTAGTGGAGGAATCTCCTGCCAACAGTGCTTCAAAGTACGGGTCTAAAATGTGGCTAAATTTATCCTTCTATTAGACAACTCCCCACCTGGAAGTATGTCTTGAGGATTTTTAACTTTTTGTTGTGGATCGTCTTAGAGGTAAGAAAACCATTCTTAATTTTTTTAAAGGTTGGATGTATACATTATGCCCATTTAGTTATTTGAAAAATTTGATGTTGGGTGTTTTCATGAAGTACTATTTGGCTATTTGAATTTTATGATGCTAGTTATTTTGTTACTGGATATCTGGGTATGTTTAAAAACTGATGCTCAATATTTTTGTTATTGGTTGTTTGGGTATTTCGATGTCGGGTATTCACTTGAAATGGGTATTTTAAAAAATGGTATTGGATATTTTTCGCTATTGAGATAATGTTTTTGCCGAGAAACAAATGAGGTCTCAACCTTTTCTGGTATTACACTTAGTTTTCTAAATTTTGATTTTGTTATCATTTTTCCTGGGCATTAAAAAAATTGATGTTTGGTGAACCCTTTGTTATTGAATATCTTGGTATTTAAAAAAAGGACGTTAGGTGTTTTCTTTATGTGGGTATTTAAAAAATTGATATTGTGTATTTTTTTCGTTTTCGAGTTAAAATTATTCTAACAAACATATGATGTCTCAATATTTCTAGTATTCCAACCTCACTAATCTGCTAGAGTTACAATTTATGTTTCTACAAAGGCCTAGGATTTGTACCTGAGTCATGCTCTTACCAATGCTTCTGTTGGTATCAAGAAACAACCTTAAATCTTGGGTCAGAAAATTAGATGTCTTGACAAGGTGTGGTATGATCTTGGATTGTATCCTAGAGTGTGTGGGAAGCTTGTGTTTGGTATGGTCTTGGTTTAATAATTCCCATAATTGTTATTAGAAAATCACATTATTATAGTTTGTGGTAACCCAAGATTGCGTTCAAGTATGTAACAAACTTGGTCTGTATGTACACTTTTTTTGTAACATTCATAAGGTTTAGAAAATATTTATCTCTCTAGAATAGCCCATTAAATATGGGTTATGCTTGAATGCACCGCATAATTGATATAATGTGCAACCACTTTACATATCAACCAGAGTTATAGGCTCTTTATTGCAGCAAGAGGTAATCGCTCTTGGATCATACTATCATTACATCATAACCTGTTAAACTTGAGTCAACCTGAATGCACCCCATAATTTTTATACCACATGTGCATCAAATGTCCGCTGGAGTAATTGGACACCTAATTATGATGATAGTGATTTGTACATGAATTGTGCACATATGAGTGCCTCCATTTCTATCACAACATAGCCACATTAAACTTGGGTCACACATGAATGCATCTTGTATTTGTTATAGGAAAATTGTGCCACATGACCAATAGAGTTATGGATCACATAATTACAGTCACAAGAATTTTTTCCTCGGTTATGCTTTTATGGTGATTCCATTACCATTACAACATAACCCTTTGGACTTATATTTCTCAAATCCTTACTTTGCTTATTTTCTCTTTGGATGGATGGCAATTCAATGGCATGGATTTTTATGTAGGTCATGCTTATATAGTGCCTTCATCACCATTACACAATAGTACATTGGAATTTCCTTTCTTGAACCTTTACTTCATTTTTTATTGTTAGGGTTTCTTAGTGATTATTCCATTTCCACGTGGAATATTGATAAAAGAAAACAAGCAAAAAAACATTCTATTTTTAGTTAACACCTACTAACATACTTTTGGAATAAATATTTGACTGCATTACTTCGAGTGTGAAGAATTTTGTTTTTTTCTTATAATACATTCATTGAGAGTTGTAGTAGAAAGCTTCTTATGTCAAAACCCATCCTGTAAACTTTCTTTAAGCTACATTTAGGAGGCTTCATGGATTTTTTGTGATTTATACAGCTTTTTTTTTATAGTAAATGACAATCGGATTCTTTCTGAAACTGAAATGATTTATTAATTATGGTTTTATGATGATTAAATTTTTTATTTAGAAGGGGCTAATATGTGGCATTTTTATATGTAGGAAGAATAGATTGTGATGCAACGTTCAGGTATGGACGGTCAGGAAAACTTGGATTGCTATCAATGACATAACTAGGTTGGGCGGTACACTCCAGGATTTCATGCGAAGGAGGAGCTTGAGATAAAGAAGTACTGAGAAACTAGGTATTACACATGTAAGGAGAGTACCTTGAGCCAGTGTGAAACACTTCCGAGTGTTTTGGATGGGAAGAAAAATCTGAGTGTAGGAATACAAATTTTGGTGGATTGAAACATTAGTGTCCACCTGATTACATCTTAGGAGTTAGTCAATTACTCTAAATTCCTATTTGATCGCTCTGAATATCCAACAGAGAAAGTTCCTGCATTCTAAAGATAAAATCATAAATTTGCTTGGTCCAATTTGAGGTCCTAATATTATTTTGAAAAGTCTCAAAAGTTAAAACTATTGAAGAAGGTCGAGTTTATTGACTTATTCTGAAGTCCTTCTACTAGTTTTCATTCGCCACGTGCCTTATATTGATTCATACTTTGATTTCTTCTCATTTTTCTATTAAATTTCCCAAGAGTCTTGTTCTTATAAAAGACCGGGAGATGTTTCATTTTAGTTAAGTTCAAAATTTGTGGATATTGGAGAACTAAATTATAAGGATTTGTCTTTTAATTATACTTTCTGACTTTTGTCTTGATACAAATTGTTACTTTATAATTATTGTATTTCTTTTCTTCTAATTTTTTTAACCCTCATATCAGGGAAGAACTCCGAAGATGGTTCCTTCAAATGGAGACTACACTTTTCTGCTATAGGTTTCGTCTAGAAACACTAGAAGCTTAGGTACTGTCATACTCAGAGCAAAAGTAGGAGTCATGCAATGAAGAGATACTCATTTTTGGAGCTTTGGTTAAGAACTTTAAATGTTTGGCTATGTGCACAAAGAATGTTCATGGAGGAGTGCAAACTTCCTTACAAAGCAATTACCACAACAGAGTTTGAGGTGAATTACACCTGCTATTTATGCTGATATGGATATGTTCTAACCTATAGTTTATTGTTGTAGCATAATAGATAGGCTAAATAGTTGTTCATACACCATTTTTTCTAATTCAAAATTAATATACCTTATTCTAGGAGCAAATCACAGGAGGAGTCTATACATAAGACACCATTGTTTCAAATTCAAAATTGTTGGCTCTTTCACAATTGTTTGAAGACACCATTGTTTCAAACTCAAAATTGTTGGCTCTTTCATTTATTTGATCTAAGACAGCGTGTTGTATAGAAGATGCTCTCAAAATCACAGTAAAATCCTTTATTCTAGGAAGACTGTTCAGAATTTTCCCATCATAACAATGAACAAAAACATCAGTCATTAACATGAACTTTGCAAGAGTTTCATCAAATTCTATTTTTCCACTCTCTTTTCCATTTTGAATTTTATTCCCAATTTCATCCATGAAGAACTTCCTCAACCTTTAAATCTTGTTGTTAGCCATAACTTTACTAGTTGTCGAGAATAGCTTCGAGTTTTTACCCAAGAAGCAATTGAAAAAAATTGGCCTTACTAGATACGATGTGTTGAAAATCTCTTTGAAGTTATTCTGGAAAAGAGTTCCGGAGAGTATAATGCATAGTTTTGAATTAACCTTTTGCATGAATTCAATATCTTTGATCATCTATTCTGAGCTTAATGACCTTCATCAAGAACGAGTAGACCTGGGCTCTCTAAAAGCAGTTTTCCAATATGCTTAACCTCTTTAGGAAGGCTCACATTTGTCTCACAAGTTAGGTATACAAAAATATTGTAGCCAATAACAAGCACGCTTTTTCTTCTATGCCACTCACGAAGCATCACCAAATGCCTCAATTTTTTCAATTTTTTTCCCATGATCTAGTTTCTCTTCATGAGTGGCATAAAAGAAAATCATTTTCAAAGATTGATGATAGATGCCTATGAAGGATCATGATGGATTCTAGGTTTTGGGAGATGCACCAAGCCATTCAACCAAGTCTAATGACTTGTTTCCGAAGTGGTTCCATCTTCTATTATCATTCTACTTTCAACCTAAAGAAAGGTATTATCAGATTTATGATCTATTAGGGTGATTTGATATCTCCCAAAGTAGGTCTTCACCATTGTTTATGTTTTATTTAGGTATCTTATTCTAATACACTTGAATAGGATTTCTTTGCATTTTAGCTCTTAACAATCTTAGACACACTTAAGATTAGGGCTTGCACACTTTCATGTTTCAGATCTATACTTTTCATCAAGATTTAATTACCAAACTTGGGGTTTAACCAAGGAACACCCCTATCCACCACCAAACAACATTTATTTTTTGCATATTTATCACAGGTACAAATTTGGGAGTGAAGATTTAGAAGTGTAGGATGGAAGTGCAAATAAAGGACTCATATCTAAATTTCTAATTTTTCAGAAAGGGCGGCCTGAACCCATTCACCCATGGGAAAATGAGTGCCTAAAATCCCTCTAAAAAAATCTTTTTATGAAAGTTTCACAACATTTATACCTTCTTAGATCTTCCTGAACATTGTTGTTTCTCTCCGTGTTATGCTTAAAATTGAAGATCCAAGTGTTATCTTACATAATTGTGGTGATTTACTATTTTTAGTTTTTCTCCCAAAAGTGTTGTTTAGGCTGATACCCCCATCCTCAATCATAAGGAAATCAGTAGATTCCCTCATTGAGTTGACTCACCTAAGGGTTTTAAGTCAATTATTTGTGCGGATCTCATTTCCTAATGAAAATAGGAAGATAGGTCCATCACATCCCCATTTTCCCCATTTTAAATTGATTAAACCTATTTTTCTATGTTTCAATATTTATTAGGGAAAATCCTTGGTAAATAAGTTATTCCTACGAAAGAAGTTGTATTCTTTGAGGATGGAGGAAGGAGGGTCATTTGATGATCACTTGAATGCATTTAATATGCTCATTGCTCAACTAGGTTTTGTTGGTGTGAAGATTGATGACGAGGACCGTTGCATGCTTCTGTTATGTTCTTTGTCCGACTCGTGGGACCACCTAGTTATGGCTATTGGAAGTGCAAAAACCACATTCAAGATGGAAGATGTGGTTAGTTTGTTGTTGTTTGACGATATACAAAGGAAATATTCTGAGATGACCAAGGAGACCTTGTCTATTCATGGTAGATTGAAGGAGAAAGACAAGAAAAAGGATAAGAAATCTAAGTCTCTTGGTAAAAATTACAAGGATAAATTCTAGGAATGTGGTGAATCTGATCATTTCCATAAAGATTGTAAAGAGGAGAAAAAGAAGAAAAATGATAAATCCTTTGATTTTGAATCCTCATATCAAGATGCAGATGCATTTGTTGCAACCTTGGAAACACATGCATCAGAAAATGTGTGGTTGATAGACTTAGGTGCCTCTTTCCACATGACCTCTTATAGAGGTTGGTTCTCAAAGTATGAAGAGTATGATAATGGGAAGGTGTACCTAGGTGATGACTCTCACCTGAAGATTATTGGTCATGGAAGAGTTAGGATTCGATTCCCTGATGGTAGGGTGAAGGGGATTGATGGTGTATTACATATACCTGGTTTGGCACAGAACCTACTTTCAGTAAGTTGAGTGATGTGGGAGTGTAGGTTGTTTTATCAAGTGGTGGATGCAAGATGACTAGAGGTTCTATGGCGATTTCTAAGGGTGTTTGAATTGGCACCTTGTATAAGCTCGATGCATGCACGGTTCAGTGCAATAGTACTTCTGTGAAGTCTAATTCTTCATTATGACAATTAGATCGAGTAGAAAAGAATACTTTGGTGTCTACATTTGATGGTTCTGCTTTTTGGGTACCTAAGGGTACCAATGCTTTGAAAATAAAACTTCATGCTAATAAAATAATGTTGTGGCACCAAAGGATTGGCCATATTGGCAAGAAGGATCTTAGAGCCCTAAAAAACAAGATCCTTATTGAAGGCCTTAATGATTGTAATATCGAGTTTGATTTGTATGAACATTGTATTTATGGAAAACAACACCATGTTTCTTTTTATTCCAATTCTCATAAGTCCTCTAGGGTTTTGGATTATGCACATTTTGATGTGTTTGGTCTTGTTAATATTCCTTTATTATCTAGATTTGTGTATTTTTAGTCATTCATAGATGACTATTTAGAAGAACATTTGATTACTCCCTCAAAAGTAAATCTAAAGTTTTTAGTCGGTTTAAGGAATTCAAATCCTTGGTTGAAAACCAGATTGATAGAAAAATTAAATGCTTGAGGATGGATAACGATGGTGAGTTTTTTTTTTCAGAATTCGATAGGTTCTATAAGGACCATGGGATTGAGAGACACAAGAAAAATCCATACACCCCACAACCAAATGGATTTGCAGAGAGGATGAACAAAACATTGATGGAGAGGGCTAGGAGTATGTTGAGTGGTGTTGGCCTTGAACAAAAATTTTGGACCGAAGTTGTATCCACTACATGCTATCTGATTAATAGATCTCATAATTCAATACTTTTTGAAAAGACACTCATTGAGGTGTGTTCTAGAAAGAAGCCCTTGATGAGACATCTTAGAGTCTTTGGTTGCAAGGCATATGCTCATGTGCCTAATGTGAATAGATCTAAGTTGGAGAACAAGGAAGTGAAGTGTATCTTCATCAGCTATGGTGTTGGTGTGAAGGGGTACAAGCTTTGGGATCCAGTTGCAAAGAAGGTGCTCTATAGTTGAAGTGTGATCTTTCATGAGCTGAAACCTTGCAGAGTTGATCTAAAACTAGAGAAGGAAGAGAAGGAGGTAGTTCAAATTCCACGTACTCTTGAGAGAGATGAACTACACACTCTTGGTGTACCTGATGATGAGGAGAGATCTAGTAGCTTTGAGAGCTCTCAAGAAGAGCAAGAACCTCAACCTCAATGGTTGAGGAGGTCTACACGAGAAAGACAGAAATCTAAAATATTTGGGTATTTTATGTTGGATTCACTAGTACAAAAACAACAATATATTACTAAATAAACTACTAAAAATTGCATATAAATGACTAATTTTGGTCACGTGACCATTAGTAGTTTATTGCCAGTCATTTATAATGCGACCAAATTTATGACTAAACTATTTAGTCATTGATTTGGTCATTGATTTAATCATTGATTTAGTCATTAATTTAATCATTGATTATTGTTTCATTTATTCCAGTGATTTATTTATAATTGATTATTGTTAACTGGTCATTTATTTAGTCATTGTAGTAATTTATTTAGTCATATATTTAATCATTAATTTAGTCATTGATTATTGTTAATTAGTCATTTATTTAGTCATGGTAGTCATTTATTTAGTCATATATTTAGTCATTACTTTAATCATATATTTAGTCATTAATTTAGTCATATATTTAGTCATTTAATTATATTTAGTCATTTTTATTTACTGGTTTTCATTAATTGGTAGTAAATATAGTCATGAAATGAATAATTTATTAAATACCATAAATTTTATAATGCAAAACTAACATAATATTAAATTTAAACTAAACATAAAAACAAATAAAAATATTACATATATGAACAAGCTACAACATGCTAGAATTAAAAGATTGATTCAACATCATAATAAATAAAGGTAATCTACAATTAAAAATTAATGCAATATATATATCAAGTTATAAGATGTCAAAGTTGTTTAAGAGTATATATGTAAATATAATAAAAAAATGTCAAACTTGTGTAAGAGTTTCCAACTCTTTCAAATACACTATGATAATTAAGATCCTTGAACAACGCATTCAAAATACTACATAAAGCAATGAGCCAAGATGTCTAACAACTAGTACATGATAAACATGTTCAACTATGTCATTTTTTGCAAATATTTTAGTGGTCATCATGTGAAGGTTCCCTCTTTCTCTTTCAGATGAACAACTCCATCTATTTTGTCTTCATAAACAAGGGGTATGTTACTTGTGACCTTTAAAATGTTTACATTTGCATCTCATGTTCCTTTCAAGTTGACTCCATGTACAATAGATAGGGAGTGAATCAGCTCAATGCCCACAGCATCACCATCAAACAGATCCAACACCCTAACTTTATCCCCTTCTTTGAGTTTATCAATACATTTCTGCAAAAAAAAAATTTTAAAATAACACATTATATTACATAGGTAATGATTACCCTTGTTTGCATAATAAAATAACCATTACTTACTTAAATAGTACTTGCATGTGTGTGTTAACATAATTGTGAAAGGAAAATGGACAATTTTTGAGCATTTCAAAGAGAGAAACCACTCCATAAAATTAAATGCACCCAATCATCATAATTCTCATACTACATAAAATACATTTATAGTTTATGAATATAGTATTTCATAGTGGAAGGCTTATAAAATGTTCAATACCTACCCTGGATAATATGGTGATGGAACCAAAAATGCATTCCCTGGCTCTACCACACAAAATCCAAGGATTTCAATGGTTGTAGAAGCACCGGCAGTCAAAACTATTTGAGATGGATTGAAGGATGCTTTCAAGACATCCTCCATTAAGCCAGCCATAGCCTATTCATAAAACAAAGTAAATCAAGTCAAGAAATATACTTCACCCACAATAGTCTTTGTACATAGGTACTGGCACTACAGTCTTATACCCCCTTGCCCCTGCCCCACCATTATCTTGACACTTGACCTGTCTAATAGAACCCCACATAATATTTTTTTACCTCACCAATACAATGGTGTAATATAATTTCCTAACATTTCTCACAAACTGGCTATGATAGCATATTAGCATTAGAAGCACAAACCATGATTCAAATCCAATATCCATGTAACAAATTACACAAAATGACAAATAACAATATGAACTTAGTTTCAACAACCAGCTTAGATTAATCTTTACTTAAAGAACAATTAGTTGACAACTTGACACGACATATACTATAATTCATCTAATAGTGTTTTTGGTACAACTTACAACATTTGTAAAGAATTTGATCCAACATGTGAGATATGAATACAAAAATTAAATAATATTACAGGTTGCAATTGAAAAAATTATTGCCAGAAGTAAAATACAATGCATGCAAATAATTGCTTCCTAAAAGCAGAAAAACTTAAAAAGAAACAAATCGGATCATATAGATTTCAACAATTTTATATTGGGAACAACTTCATAGAATTCAAACATAAATATGATACAAAAAAAACATCAATGGAAAAGAGCAGCACCCATTTGGAAGAGATACAAGAAAGTAAGCATTCTAAGCAATCTCTAAGCAACTCTCACATGGTGAATTATTACTAATGTAATGAAATTTTTGGATTTAACTGTGATAATTTTTACAACAACATTTTAGATTGTACTCCATGATCCATCACCAGGAGATAAAGAAGAGAATGAAAAAATAGTAGCAGACCCAGGTAGATAAATAGTTGGGAGGGGAGGGGCAGGAAGGTGACCAAAAACAAGCTTACAGTTTTAACCTGTTTGTATATGAATATAATAAAAGAAATTTTAGTATCTTTATGTTTAGGGGAAAAGGACTTTGGAAACTTCATGTTGTTAATTGAATTACTACTAGCTATGGAGTTTGTTGAACAGAAGAAAATAGGGAGTGATTGAACAAATGGGTTGTCAAAGAAGAGTTACAGTACAAGAATTTATGTGGGAAACATGTTGGATACGTATTTTTTAAGAACCAAAATCTTACTGAAGACTCCATTTTACGAGATCCAGGCTAGTTCATAGAGCGAAAATGATGTCTCTTGGGTTATTCTTCATTTTACAAGAGCAGGAAAGGAAAACACATGGTAAAACAAATTTAATTGAATACCAAGTTTACCTACCTTCTGTTGGATGCAATAGAATTTAGGCAACTAGAACAAATAAACTTTCAAATGATGCAAAACCAACACAATTAGACTGATTTTTGCACATAACCACAAGCCATCAATAGTCCTTGCACAAGTATCCATATTGAGAATGATATTTAAGTGGCATGACACCATTAATATAATCAATAGAGGAAATTAAATTTTTCTTTATTATTTTTTATTTTCTCTATAATGATAATTGCTTCATCTATAGAGTCATGGACATGTGCGAATAGATGATGCACCCTGTAAAGGCAAGCAATCAATGTATAGATTTTTTTAATAGTAGAAAGAAGTATCTTCCATTACCCTTTGACCTATTAAATAGATGAGGCTGATAAGGAGATGAATTATGATGATATGTTTTCTTAAGCCTAGCATTGAGCTCTCAAGTGACATGCATAAGATTTACTATTCATTCCATAATACATAATAGATGTGTTCTTAAAAATAGGATGCCATGTGCTCCCTGGATGCTACTTAATCTGTTTTATGTGCTTGTGTTTGATGGATAGAGATGTTCTTGCAAGTTTGTTAAAAGAGAAACACAACCTAGGGCCTATGTTGTTTCTTGCGGCATGAAAAGCATTGCCATTCAGATCCTCTATTTCTTGAGCCCTTGTTAAGTTTATGGTTCAAGTATCACATTTCCTAAACAACTAGAAATAGAAACATCTAGGGAGATCACTTCAATTGTTTTAGGACATGTCGGAACCCATCTGACTAATTAAGCCCGAGTTAAGCAGACTTGACTTGCAAGCTTAGCTAGGAGAAGCAAGACAATGCCATATGTGGAGCTCAACATGAAAGATTGGGGCATGTGCCACCCATTCGCACAATCACATCATTAGAAGCTCGAGTCTTGAAGCAAGACATTTTTGCCCACAAGAACTCTAGGTGAGTAAGATCTTGCCACATGTCAATCAAGAAAAGGACTTTTAGAATCAAAACTAGTGGATCCCACTATCCCAATTCTGTTCAATTGGTTGTTCCCAGTTATCAATTGATGCCCAAAGGTCTAAGGAAAATAAGCACCAGATATTGATCCTTGATGGAGTGAGTAGGAATGATTGAGCCAATGCCATTGAGGTGGGCCTGGGGAAAAATGTTAAGTCCTTGTTTTGGGATTTGGGGATTCAGCCTACATGAGTCCATGAATCTTCCATAGATTTAAAATAGACCTAGACGAGATCCCCACATGCATCTTACTTTTGAGTTATGATCAAATGATCGCCTTTACCCAAAAGTGATGTTGGAGTTATCTCTGATCGAACACAGGCATCAATTTGAAGTTGACAAACGGTCAAGATGATCCATGATCAAACCTCAAGTTTCACATTATATTGTTTGATTGTAAGGTAGCCAGAGGGATACTAGTTACTACAGATGTTTCTATCATTCAAATTGAATACTTATTAGTTGTGGTATGTAAGTAAAGCTTTTGAGTCTTGTGCCTTCAGGTCTAAATTTGTGAGCATGAATCTATCAAGATATTTCAAAAAAAAAATAGTAGTATGTTACCACAGTTGCACTTATGTATAAGCATACAAGTATATCATCTCTTGTAGAGGCCTCCCAACCCCATTTACCATTACATTGTCATTTCTGTCTAATTTATGGTTTCCTATTATTGACAATTCAGGTTAGTCTATTACTAAGTGACCACTAAACACTTGTATTCTATTTACTCTCCTATCTAATAAAATAAATGCTATAAATAATGAACAAAATTAGTAATGCATACCAGATAAAGGAGTAAAAGTATATCTTTATTCGCACATGAATTTATTACAGAAGAAGACATGAGATGGTCAGCCAAGAATCAAAGTCAAACCAACTAGATCATACTGCTTTCCTTGATGATACAAAATCTATTTAAAGCACCTGAAAATTTCCAAGAGGAACACAACCATCAACTAACTCTTATAAACACCTAAATCTACCAAACAATTAATGCATAGTTAGATAAACCATATTATCAAAACATAACAATAGGCATTGTGCACTAACTACATTTTCTATTACCCCAAGTGTCATGTACCCCAATGAATGAAAAATGGTAACAAATAAATCAAACTTTCCTTACCCTTGTGAACCATTTAGGAAAGACGAGGCTAGAGACTCAAACAACCATTTTTCAAATCATATTTTCTCATTCCCCTATTCTACCTAGTTTTTTTAATGCATAGGAAAAACTCTATAGTGACCCCATGCTGCTCCATGATATCTTACATTGGGAAAATAGGTGAGAATTCAATAGGAATTTGTAACGATTGAGATAAGAATGTCAAAGGATAGGAAGGTCTTAGAAAATGGAGATTACACAGTCAAATTCTAGATGTTGAAGGTTCAAAGGAAGCATATTCCAATTATTTTGTCTCATAAGGCATATTCACAAGATTCCAACCCACAGGAAGTGATTTCTCATGCATGGCTAGAAGGTGAATCCCACAACCCTTATAATCTTTATATTAGTATCAACATGTTTTTGAGGATCTGCACTATGAAGTGAAGATGTTGAAAGAGTTACGATGTTTGTGAATATGAAGATGTGTTAAGTCTAGTCATGACCATAGTAAAGTAGAGATGTTTCAATGTATGTGAACAAGTGGAAAGTTATTTCAAGAGGCCAAAGTCTTCTTTTGATTGCAGCAAGCAAGCAGATTCTCACAATTATCTATTTGTAGGTTATTACTAATATAATTATCCTCCAAAAGAGAATTCAAAAAAATAATTATTTTCTAGATTTCATCATTCAATTGCTAAGATATTGACTTGAAAACTTTAGGGTATCATAAATTTTGTTGAGGATTGAGAAAAATCTATTGCATATTTCCCAAATTTGTCTTCACATTGTTTATTCAATCTCAATAGCTTTCCAAAAGTGTTTACTAAAGATAATTTGATTTTGGATGAAATATTTATGAGGAAACAAGGTTTCTTGAAGGTTTCTTCATCCTCTCATTACCATAGCCCAAACTCAGGAATTTTCTCTCTTTTTTCTATACTTTTTGAATGCAAAAAAATTGTATTTGAATATGTAATCCCTTCTTAAAGTATTACCAGGTCCTGCAAGTGCCAAGATTGGGGTATTTTTGGTTTTTCCAAAGGCTCCGAAAAAAGTTGGTAGGAATAAAGGAAAACTGGATTGTATATTTCATTTTCTTGTGGTTAAACTGGTATGTGTGGTGCTAAGGAATTTGCACCCTGAATTAAAAAATTCCATCCCTTAGTCATGTTGTTTTCCAACTAGATTAAGCTTAAAGAAAATGGAGAACTCAAAGTATTATTGTGGCTAGTGGGATTTTATCACAAGAAATACCTGTTAACAGGACAAGTGAGATAGTCTGGTGGATAAATAGGGAAGAAAAGCTCTTCAGCATATCAAAACTTTTTCTTTGATCTGCTGTTCCATCTTGAGAATTTTGAATCACTTAAGAGTGTGGGAGACTCTTGAGAAGCTAACAATGTCAAAGCCTTTTGAAAAGGTCAGTATATTTTGGAAATAAATTGCCAACAAGGATGAGTATATTTACAACTTACAACTCCTTAATCATCCCTTGTGAAGGAAATTATGGTTTAAAGACTGCTGAAGATAAAAATTTCTAGACTTTTTACTAAGGAAATTGTTAGATCGAAGGCCGCTGAAGATAAAAAAAATTCCAGACATGCTACTAATCTTTGTGAAAAATATGAATAGGTGTGTTAATAAATGGAATCTTAAAATTTTCAATTTATAAAACCCCACTGACTTTGATCCAAATTGCATTTAGGGACAATTTTGAAAAACAAAATAACCAAAAAACTAGTAGCCCACCTTGTTAGGGGCTCTGTTTCATCACCGTTGCTAAAAATCTGAAGTTGCAATATGCATCAGTAAGCCTAGAATTTGTTCTAGGTTTCTTGTGACAATTTGTCTTAGGCATTTTACAAGCAAATAGGAGCCCCCAAAAATGTTGGGAACTGTGAGATAGAAATATCACAATAGTTACCTTCAAATGCAACTGTTACATGGCTTTTCAGATCCCCGGGTGAATTGTTTCATTTCCTAATTTTATACTTTTCATTTCTTGCCAGAAATAACTATAAAGGATCATCCAAATGTTAAAATCAACATTGTGGCTTCACATCTCTTCTCAGAGTAACCTTCTTGTAGATAACTCTCATTTTCTTCTGGATTCATCCTTCCTATACTTCAGTTCATTGTTTTCATTGCACATTAACTTTCTGCAATTTAGTAAAGTTGTCAACTGGATTTCCAATTACATCCAGATTAAATTTGTTCTACAAAAGCTTTAGAATGAAAATACACAAAGAAAAGCTTGAGCAATTATGGGAAAAAATAATGGAAATATCTGCTTCTATATCAAAGAATGACTTCATTACTTCTGGCCCTTTACATAAAAATATTGCAGGAGGATCTAGTTCCTCCAATGATAAAATTTCTTCCACATCTTTATAAGCAACTTTCCAAGATGATCACGCTTTGATTGTCACAAAAGAGAAGTCTTTTTTTGGGTGATTTTGAGAAGCACATGAAAGGTATTGGATCCAAATTTCTTCAGCAAACAAGTTATGCAAGTGGTGAACTTGATAAAATCAAATATGGATAGGGTGTTGTCACTCCTATCGAGCCCAAGCTAAGACTATAGCAAGCAGGCAACAGATGTTCTGAATCTACATCAATAGATGTTGGTCATTGTGATTGTTCTACCATTTATAAAACTAAAATAGATCATGTACCATCAGTTGATTCTCCTCATCAAAGGAATGATATCTTGAACCACCAATAGACTCTTTATCTTATTGTCAAAAATAGAAATATACTCATCCAAAGCTTGGCCATATTGACACCAAAATTTTGGAAAGAGGTGCATTCTCACTCTCAATCCAAGTATCACAATTCCTGCCATTAGGTTTATCATTTGGCTATGAAGAAGCATAGATGCCAAAGTCATGTAATGGCACCAAAATTCAGGACCAATAATGGATGGACTGATGATTGGTCATAGCAATAGTTGAGCTCCTTTTAAGGAAATCATACTGTTCAGTCTTCTTGATTTTACAACCATGTTGGTCTCTTCTTGGCAGCATTGATGGAATAATGGTTGGTGATTCATTTTTTTTTTAAAGCACGAACACAAAAGAGGACACATGCATTGAGGGGGAAGACTATTTTGTCACACATGA